>WNWK01001556.1:247500-269569 GCA_009830355.1 Cherax destructor
TAGATTATTGAAGAGATTAGCTAACATGTAAATAGCAAGTGAAACGGACACATGTGTTTTATTGGAAAAGTTCAGTCTAAATAAGCAAATAGCCTGATTTCGCAGAGTAATAGTGAAAATGATAGCATCATCTATATATATATATATATATATATATATATATATATATATATATATATATATATATATATTATATTTTTTTTATTATATAAATATTACACATCGGCCGATTCCCACCAAGGCAGGGTGGCCCGAAAAAGAAAAACTTTCATCATCATTCACTCCATCACTGTCTTGCCAGAAGGGTGCTTTACACTACAGTTATAAACTGCAACATTAACACCCTCCTTCAGAGTGCCGGCACTGTACTTCCCATCTCCAGAACTCAAGTCCGGCCTGCCGGTTTCCTGAATCCCTTCATAAATGTTACTTTGCTCACACTCCAACAGCACGTCAAGTATTAAAAACCATATGCCTCCATTCACTCCTATCAAATACGCTCACACATGCTTGCTGGAAGTCCAAGCCCTCGCACACAAAACTTCCTTTACCCCTCCCTCCAACCTTTCCTAGGCCGACCCTACCCGCCTTCCCTCCACTACAGATTTATACACTCTCGAAGTCACTCTGTCTCGTTCCATTCTCTCTACATGTCCAAACCACCTCAACAACCCCTCCTCAGCTCTCTGGACAATCGTTTTGGTAATCCCGCACCTCCTCCTAATTTCCAAACTCCGAATTCTCTGCATTATATTCACACCACACATTGACCTCAGACATGACATCTCCACTGCCTCCAGCCTTCTCCTCGTTGCAACATTCATCACCCATGCTTCACACCCATATAAGAGCGTTGGTATAACTATACTCTCATACATTCCCTCTTTACTTCCATGGACAAGGTTCTTTGTCTCCACAGACTCCGAAGTACTCCACTCACCCTTTTCCCTCATCAATTCTATGATTCACCTCATCCTTCATAGACCCATCCGCCGACATGTCCACTCCCAAATATCTGAATACATTCCCCTCCTCCATACTCTCTCCCTCCAATCTGATATCCAATCTTTCGTCACCTATTCTTTTTGTTATCCTCATCACCTTACTCTTTCCTATATTCACTTTCAATTTTCTTCTTTACACACCCTACCAAATACATCCACCAACCTCTGCAACTTCTCTTCAGAATCTCCCAAAGCACAGTGTCATCAGCAAAAGCAACTGTGACAACTCCCACTTTGTATTTGCTTCTTTATCTTTTAGCCCAACACCTCTTGCCAAGACCCTCGCATTCACTTCTCTTACAACCCCATCTATAAATATATTGAACAACCACGGTGACATCACACATCCTTGTCTAAGGCCCACTTTACTGGGAAATAGTCCCTTCCCTCCTACACACTCTAACCTGAGCCTCACTATCCTCATAACAACTCTTCACTGCTTTCAGTAACCTTCCTCCTATTCCATACAACTGCAACATCTGCCACATTGCCCCCTATCTACCCTATCATACGCCTTTTCCAAATCCATAAATGCCACAAAAACATCTTTACCCTTATCCAAATACTGTTCACCTATATGTTTCACTGTAAACACTTGGTCTACACACCCCTACCTTTCCTAAAGCCCCTTGTTCATCTGCTATCCTGCTTTCTGTTTTACTCTTAATTCTTTCAATAATAACTCTACCATACACTTTACCAGGTACACTCAACAGACTTATTCCCCTATAATTTTTGCACTCTCTTTGTCCCCTTTGCCTTTATACAAAGGAACAATACACGCTCTCTGCCAATCCCTAGGTACCTTACCCTCTTCCATACATTTATTAAATAATAGCACCAACCACTCCAAAATTATATCCCCACCTGCTTTTAACATTTCTATCTTTATCCCATCAATCCCAGCTGCCTTACCCCTTTCATTCTACCCACTGCCTCACGAACTTCCCTACACCCACAACTGGCTCTTCCACACTCCTACAAGATGTTATTCCTCCTTGCCCTACACACGAAATCACAGCTTCCCTGTCTTCATCAACATTTAACAAATCCTCAAAATATTCTCTCCATCTTCCTGATACCTCTAACTCTCCATTTAATAACTCTCCTCTCCTATTTTTAACTGTCAAATCCATTTGTTCTCTAGGCTTCCTCAACTTATTAATCTCATTCCAAAACTTTTTCTTATTTTCAACAAAATTTGCTGATAACATCTCACCCACTTCTCATCTGCTCTCTTTTACATTGCTTCACCACTCTTTAACCTCTCTTTTTCTCTCCATATACTCTTCCCTCCTTGCATCACTTCTACTTTGTAAAACCTCTCATATGCTAACTTTTTCTCCTTACTACTCTCTTTACATCATCATTCCACCAATCGCTCCTCTTCCTCCCGCACCCACTCGCCTGTAACCACAAACTTCTGCTGAACACTCTAACACTACATTTTTATATCTACCCCATACATTTTCGACCCCATTGCCTACACTCTCACTAGCCCATCTATCCTCCAATAGTTGTTTATATCTTACCCTAACTGCCTCCTATTTTAGTTTATAAACCTTCACCTCTCTTTTACTTACTGATTCTATTTTCCTTGTATCCCATCTACCTTTTACTCCCACTGTAGCTATAACTAAAAAGTGATCTGATATATCTGTGGCCCTCTATACACATGTACATCCTGAAGTCTACTCAACAGTCTTTTATCTATATACATATATATATATATATATATATATATATATATATATATATATATATATATATATATATATATGTATATTTCACTATTACTCTGCGA
Organism: Cherax destructor; assembly: GCA_009830355.1. Taxonomy (NCBI): domain Eukaryota; kingdom Metazoa; phylum Arthropoda; class Malacostraca; order Decapoda; family Parastacidae; genus Cherax; species Cherax destructor. The sequence continues at coordinate 250,309 of WNWK01001556.1, forward strand.
AATCAGGCTATTTGCTTATTTAAACTGAACTTTTCCATTAAAACACATGTGTCCGTTTCAGTTGCTATTTGTATGTTAGCTAATCTCTTCAATAATCAATGGGTTTTATCTAATTACGTGAATTAACCGCTTATGTATGCTATCATTTTCACTATGACCTATATTAAGTCCAAGTGACATTTGGGATTCTGGTGTAAGACAGTGATGTAGCGGAGGATTTAATATTTCCAGCTTATCAAACTCCGTAATATTTTGTCAGTTTACGGATGCCAGCGATGGTTTCTTAGGTCTTGTTGGCTACAGTTCAGCTTCTCGTTCTCAAAAAATCTGAAGTATTGTTCAGAAGTTGAAATTTCGCTCTAGAGGTTTATAATCTACTTCCAGAAATTCGAGATTTTTTTTTCCAGAAGTTGGTGTACTCGTTCCAAATGTTCGCTCTCGCTTCAGAATTTATGATCTTGTTCCAGAATGTTGAAATCTCTTTCTAATGATGCAGGTAGCTTTACCTGCATGTCTGTCCTTATGTATGGCTTCCAGTGGACTAGTCAAGGAGATTGCCCCCGAACGCTTGAGAGGTGCTGTAGGAGCTCAAGGCCCCAGGTTCATTGAAGCAGCCGTGCTGTGGGACACACTTGCAGACTCCTCAAACAGACCAGCTCCTCCCAAAGAGCACAAACAGTCCCACTGGGACAAACCGATCATCGAAAAAATTGCCAACACAATGCTCAACAACGATTCAGGAAAGGACAAAGCTCGTCTCCTAGCGGTGACGGCACCACACTCAGAAGTCTTCCTTGTAGCTGTTCCCAATTCCTCCCTGGACACTCGACTTGACCCACAGGCAATTCGGATTGGTGTTTATCTCCGCCTAGCCGCCCCCACACTCACCGAACATAGGTGTAGTTGCGGCAGGGCGACGGCTGGTCAATTAAGACTTCATGGTCTCGTGTGTCATACATCAGAAGGGAAGTATGCTAGACACGAGGAGGTCAACGACATCATAAAGAGAAGTCTCGCCACAGCCCGTTGCCCAGCTCAACGGGAACCCAAAATACTGAGGTCTGAAGGAAGTCAAAAGTGTCCAGATGGAGTCACTATGCTACCCTGGAAAAATGGTAAGCAGATCGCCTGGGACTACACCTGTGCCTCAAAAGTTGACGGACACGTACTTGCCATACTTTGAAGTGAAAGGGGGTGGAGCCGCCAGTTACAGAAAGACCCGGAAGATCCACATATAAGATCTCGCTACGTGCTCCAAAGTTCCCCAGAGAGCTGGGTGAAAAGCTCATCACAGAAACCAAAGATCACAGAGCGGCCATCTTCCTCTTTCAGACACTCAGTGTTGCGATTCAGAGGAAAAATGCCTGCAGCATTCTGGGCACGCGGCCCATCACTGGGGAGCTGAATGAAGTATTTGAGATGCAGGCTCTGAGATGTTATTTTTGTTGTTCTACTTCCTATTGTATTTTTGTTAGTGTATTTTGTTTTCAAATAAAGTTCACATAGAATATAGAATATAGGGGGTGGTAGGAGAAAAAATATTCTAACGCTCAGGGGAGAATCTCTAGTTTTCCCTGAAGTAAGTTTATCCTTTTCTCCGAGGATGAGGGTCCCCAGTCCAGTTCCAGAGGTAGTACCTCCTATATTATATATATATATATATATATATATATATATATATATATATATATATATATATATATTATATATATATATATATATATATATATATATATAAAGGATTCTGAATGCGCAGATGGTCAATTTTCCGAAAAGGCAGATTTTTCAAATTTGATAAATAATACGCAGTAATCGGCTTGCTATTAACAGGCGATATTATGCAAATACAAATTTATATGTAAATATACGTTTGTGAAATTGTGCCCAAAATAAAAGCTTGGCCATTGAGCTCTGGAATTAAACTTTAATATAAAATTGCCAAGGTAATACGTTGAAAATATGAAAAACGATTTTGATAATTGCATTAATTTATACAGAGAAAATTTTGATATTGATGTAAATTTTTGGTGTTGCCTTGCTTGCTCTGAGAGTATTGAGCTCAATCTCTTGAGCCCGCATTAGATTTAGGACATCAGGATAAACTGTCAGAATTTCCATAGTAATTTTCATCTTCATTCCGCTTCTCTAATTTGTATTCTTTCTTTGGGTCATGAAGGTGACGTTTTGTTCGTTGGAAAACAAGACTTCGTCTCCTGACGCTGGTCTTAGGCGATGACGCGGTGAGTTATTAAATTGAAGAGTTAGAAACGTGTGCAAGAAGTGGGTGTCGTTATTATGTAGACGTTTCGCCAACCAGCGGCTTAATCAGTACAATACAGGGACATCACGACTACTACTGTACTGGGTACCTACCTGCTAGGGTGAGGGACTACCTCATCTTCTGCCTCTTCAGTCTTCTGCTTTTGTATCTGTATTGTACTGATAAAGGCACTGGTTGGTGAAACGTGTAAATAATAGAGATGCGCAGATGGGTATCTCTATTATGTGTCTGTATTATGTACCACTGAAGTTATGAAAGTTATTAAGTGTCCACTGGCTAATCTTATCTGGGTTTTAATCCCATTTAAAAAAATCGCAAAATAGCCATCGAATTTATGTGCCCACTCGTCGGTATGTCCCAAGTGATAAATAATATATATATATATATATATATATATATATATATATATATATATATATATATATATATATATATATATATATATATATATATATATATAAAGGGTCCACCTCTGGTGTAAATTGTGGGACCCATAGCCTCAGAGATATGGATAAAAAGGCTTCAAGGAATAATATTTGGATTTCTTCCTTAAGCCATTTGAATATTCCACTTTCCCTACCACCCCATCTTTTCATTCTTTTTTACCAAAAGGTATATTTTATTACATAATATGGTACAAAAGATTTAAGAGATACATTGTTGATATAAAGATGGCATATACAGTGCATGAGGTGTGAGAGATACATGTCTAGTACATATTGTTACGTATTTGTCCCTGATTATAATGCAAAAATCTCATCCAGCTCCTCAGAGCTGGGGCGCGTGTCCAAAATACAGCAGGCATTACCCCTCTGAAGAGCAGCGCTGAGTCACTGGAACAGAAAACTAGCTGCCCTGGGATCCATAGTTACCCTGATGAGTCTTATATATATACATTTGTCCACAGTCTCGATACCCATGAGTATTTTGTATGTTGTGAAAGTGTGAATCTCTTGAATGCTACTGCGGGGAAGGGAGTTTCAGCTCCTGGCCCCGGTTAATTACCGTCAGTCAACTGGCGTAACTGACAGTTAGTTTTCTAGTTCCAAGCTCTTTCCATTTCTCCAGCTTCACGCTGAAGAAGTATTTACGAGGATCTTCAGATATTTTGCCTGATGGAGTTCTTGCTGTTGCTCTTGTTTGTCTTCTGAGTGTATAGTTACTTCTTTCTTTCTTTCTTTCTTTTACTCTCTCTCTCTATTCTGATGTGCTCATTTCTGGCTCTCCTACTAATTTTCCTAAAAGATTTCCTGCAAATTATCCTGCATTATCCTCCTTATTTATCCTGCTATTTCCGTTACAAATGTTTCTGCTAATTTTCCTACTAGTTTTTTTGCTAATGATTCTAATACTTTTCCTGATAGTTATCCTCCTAATTAGCCTATTATTTTTACTTACATATGTATCATAAATTTCCTGACAATAATCATGCTAAGTATTTTGCTAATTATCCGGCAAATTCTCCTACAAACTCTCCTGCTAACTCTTGTCCTAACTCACCTAATCTTTCTCTTGCTAATTCCATCGTCCTCATTTCTGACTTTTTCTGCTAATCTCCCTAATCATTTTCTCATCATCTTCGCCTTTGATATATTAAGGATTTCTTATTCTTCAGTTTAGCTTGGACGAGTTTACGGGATGTATTATTTGTTTTCTCACTCTCTCGTTACTCCCGGTATAGGTAAGTTTCTTGGCAGCCTCCCAGCACTAATGGCCAGACAGTTCGTCTCAGGTTATTGGAACAGTCAGTCCAGAGAACCAGTCCATTATATTCTAAATACGAACTCTCACCTCTGCGTACGTGTGTGGGTATGTCTACCTACCTGGAGTCTACCTGGAGGGCATTCCGGAGATCAACGTCCCCGCGGCCGGGTCTATGACCAGGCCTCCAGGTCATAGACCCTGATCAACGAGGCTGTTACTGCTGGCTGCACGTAGTTCAACGTACGAACCACAGCCCGGCTGATCTGACACCGACTTTAAGTATCTGTCCAGCTCCCCTTAAAGACAACCAGGGATCTACTGGTAATGCCCCTTATGGCTGGTGGGAGGCTGTTGAACAGTCTTGGTCCTCAGACACTTATTGTGTTTTCTCTTAGTGTACCAGTGGCGCCCTTACTTTTCACTGGGGATACGTTGCACCGCCTGCCAAGTCTTTTGCTTTCGTAGGGAGTGATTTATGTGTGCATATTAGGGACCAGTCCCTCCAGAATCTTCCAGGTGTAGATTATGATATATCTCTCTCGCCTGCGCTCCAGTGAATATAAGTCTAGTGCTTCCAGGCGTTCCCAGTAGTTAAGGTTTTTGATGGAACTTATACGTGTAGTAAAGGTTCTCTGTAAATTCTCTAGATCTGCAATTTCACCTGCCTTGAATGGAGATGGTAATGTACAGCAGTATGGGTGGGTGGGTGTACTCACCTAATTGTGGTTCCAGAGGTCGATTCATAGTTTCTGGCCCCACCTCTTCACTGGTCGCTACTGGTCACTAATGTGTGTGTGTGTGTGTGTGTGTGTGTGTGTGTGTGTGTGTGTGTGTACTCACCTATATGCACTCACCTGTATATGGTTGCAGGGGTCGAGTTACAGCTCTCTGCCCCACCTCTTCGCTAGTTGGTACTAGGTCTCTCTTTCCCTTCACCAAGAGCCTTATCACACCTCTTCTTAAAGCTAAGTATTGATCCTACCTCCACTACTTCATTCTCCAGATTGTTCCACTTCCTGGCAACTCCAAGGCTAAAGAAATACTTCCTATTATCCCTATGACTCATCTGAGTGTTTGTGTGAGTACTCACCTATTGTCACCTATTTGTGGTTGCTCCTGGTCCCGGCTCTTCGCTGGTCGTCACTAGGTCACTCTCCCTGCTCCAAGATCTTTATTGTACCTCTACTGCGCGTGTGTGTGTGTGTACTCACCTATTTGTGGTTGCAGGGGTCGATTCATAGCTCCTGGCCCCGCCTCTTCACTGATTGCTACTAGGTCCTCTCTCTCCCTGCTCCATGAGCTTTATCAAACCTAGTCTTAAAACTATGTATGGTTCCTGCCTCCACTATGTCGCTTTCTAGGCTATTCCACTTCCTGACAACTCTATGACTGAAGAAATACTTCCTAACATCCCTTTGACTCATAGGAGTCTTCAACTTCCAATTGTGACCCCTTGTTTCTGTGTCCCCTCTCTGGTACATCTTGTTTCTGTCCACCTTATCTATTCCTCGCAGTATTTTATATGTCGTTATCATGTCTCCCCTAACCCTCCTGTCCTCTAGTGTCGTCAGGCCGATTTCCCTTAACCTTTCTTCGTAGGACAATACCCTGTCTGTGTGTGTGTGTGTGTGTGTGTTTACCACACTTACCTGAATGCACTATTCTCGTGGGGGTCAAAGAATTAAGCTAGTGGTCATCCATGTCAGTAATTAGTCACACAATTGGTCATGTCTTTCCCCTCTAACACGCTCGCAAGGAATTGCTTCCGACGTGATCGCCATGTCCAGCCCCCGAGTGCAGCGTGATATCTGTCAGGGGGTGTATGAGGGCGGCAAAGAGCGTGTCAGGGGTGTATATGCGTAGCGCCGAGCCTGTCAGGGGTGTTAATGGTTAGCGGTAAGCTTGTCAGGGGCGTTGGTGGGAGGCACTAAGCTTGGCAAGGCGTTGGTGGACGGGGGGTGAAGCTGTCAAACGTGTTGGCGGCGGGTTTAACTGAAGCTGTCAGCGGTGTTGGTGGGTGACGCTGAAACTGTCAGAGGCGTTGTTGGTTGACGCTGAAGCTGTCAGAGGCGTTGTTGGTTGACGCTGAAGCTGTCAGAGGCGTTGGTGGGTGAGGTTGAAGCTGTCAGCGGCGTTAGTGTTTGACGCTGAAGCTGTCAGAGGCGTTGGTGAGTGAGGCTGAAGCTGTCAGAGGCGTTAGTGGTTGACGCTGAAGCTGTCAGAGGCGTTGGTGGTTGACGCTGAGCTTGGCAGAGTGTTGGTGAGGAAGGTGTTGAATATGTCAAAGGTTTAAGCGAGCGGCGCAGAGTGTCAGAGCGTCTGTGAAAAACAGCATATGAAGTGTCTTATAACCACCCAAAGAGCTGACTCTAATGAGGGGTTGTCACTCTAGAAAGAGAGTGAGAGAGAGAGATAGAGAGAGAGAGAGCCCTCCTATCTAAAAAAAAAAAAAGCTCTCTTTAGAACGGAAAAAACGTGGCTTTTATGAAGCCTTTATTCTTCTACGTGTGTCTTTGTCTTCAGAGACGCTGGGGGCAGGGTGGGAAGGCCACGTCCAGTAATTTACTGGACGTGGAGAAGCTCCGGCTATTTCAGGATGACGGTACAAATATTGTAGAAGAGGCAAATGATACTGAAATGTTCGACAAGATCAAAGTCTGTTTGAGTAGTGACTCATTAGTGTTGCAGAGTGAGCGATTTCTCTCTCTCTCTCTCTCTCTCTCTCTCTCTCTCTCTCTCTCTCTCTCTCTCTCTCTCTCTCTCTCTCTTGTAAGTTATCCATCGCTACAAATATATGTATTTTTCTACCTTTGCGTATTCACGAAAAAAATGCACATAACACATAAGCACAGAAAAAGAGGATACGAAAGAGAACTGCCGATAGTAATGAAAAAAAGGACATCTTTTGTCGCGGCAACGTCTTGCTCAGTGTAGGGTTTTTTAAAGCTCTACACAGAGCGAAACGTTGTGACAACAAAAGTTCGCTCTTCACCTATGTATTTTTTTGAGCATAGAAAAATAGTGTAAATATAAGGAAGACTTTCTTAAACACGTTATAAGGCCCAGGAAAATTGTGGAGTGTTGGAAGATACGCTTGTAAAATAGATGCAGGATTGCCAGAATAATCAAGACTTCTCACCATGCAAAGTGAAAGCAGTTGCAAGGGGCTGCCGGGGGCCCTGTCATCTATTTCTCTCTCTCTCTCTCTCTTCTCGCGAGAGCGAAAATATCATATCTGGCTATTTTACGCTTCGCGTTCATTCCCAGCTAAATCTGTATCAAAATTGATGCGCTCTGGCGTTAGTTTTCATGTTCTTTATCCACTAGATTCTGCCTCCTACGCCTTTAATTATCAACTTCAAATTCAGTCCAACCCCCAGCTCTCCAACCCTCCATAGACTAGACCTCAAATCCCGATTAATTTCTTCAATCCCCCTCTAATCCCAGTTAATTTCCACCTCCAACCTTCATACCCCAATCATCCCCCGCCTCTAACCCCAACGAAACCTCACCTACAACTTTTATTATCCCTTATATCCAAGAAGCCTTATTTCTAACTCCCACCAAACGAAACCTTCAAAACTTTTAAAATCTCACAGCCAACCTCTACCAAATCCTCTAGAGAAACCATTACAAAATCCCACTCATATTCACCATATCCAACCACCTCCAAAATAAGTCTCCACCTCCAGCACTCCTCACAAAAATCCCCGCCTCCAACACTCCCTACAAATCCCCCACCTCCAACGCTTCCCTTCCTCAAAAAAAAAATAACAGTAAATAAACTACAAAAGCCTAGCTGGACTAACCCATTGACCCTGCCTTCCCGCTAGACAGGACCAGATCAACAAATTCTCTGTAATTACTGCGAAATTGAGATAAATTTGGCCCTAATTACGCTGTGACTCACCCGCCGTCCAGTCAGACAAGTCAACAAACAGCGGAACAATAGGAGGCAAGATAGTTGCAACAAGTGAAGAAAGAGTCCGTGTAATAGTGAACAAAATAGTGACAACAAACAAACAGTCGAACAATAGGAGGCAAGATAGCATCAACAAGTAACGAGCCATGAAATAGGGAGCAAAATAATGGCAACAAACAAACAACCAGTGCAATAAGAAACAAAACAATTGCGACAAGCCAATAAACACGTGCAATAAGAAGCGAGATATCTGCAACAAGAAAACAACAAAAAGTTACATGTTATGAGGATAAAAAAAAAGCTGCAACAGTCCAACAAAAAGCCGAACAATATTAAGCAAAATAATTTGCAACAAGAGATAAAGCAGCTACAACAACGAAGCCTCAGAGCTTCATCACCTGGCTACTCACCCTCACGCCTCAGAGCTTCATCACCTGGCTACTCACCCTCACACCTCAGAGCTTCATCACCTGGCCACTCACCCTCACACCTCAGAGCTTCATCACCTGGCCACTCACCCTCACGCCTCAGAGCTTCATCACCTGGCCACTCACCCTCACACCTAAGAGCTTCATCACCTGGCCACTCACCCTCACGCCTCAGAGCTTCATCACCTGGCCACTCACCCTCACGCCTCAGAGCTTCATCACCTGGCTACTCACCCTCACACCTCAGAGCTTCATCACCTGGCCACTCACCCTCACGCCTCAGAGCTTCATCACCTAGCCACTCACCCTCACGCCTCAGAGCTTCATCACCTAGCCACTCACCCTCACGCCTCAGAGCTTCATCACCTGGCCACTCACCCTCACGCCTCAGAGCTTCATCACCTGGCCACTCACCTCACACTCAGAGCTTCATCACCTGGCCACTCACCCTCACGCCTCAGAGCTTCATCAACTGGCCACCACCCTACACCTCAGAGCTTCATCACCTTGCTACTCACCCTCACACCTCAGAGCTTCATCACCTGGCCACTCACCCTCACACCTCAGAGCTCATCACCTGGCTACTCACCCTCACGCCTCAGAGCTTCATCACCTGGCCACTCACCCTCACACCTCAGAGCTTCATCACCTGGCCACTCACCCTCACACCTCAGAGCTTCATCACCTGGCTACTCACCCTCACACCTCAGAGTTTCATCACCTGGCCACTCACCCTCACGCCTCAGAGCTTCATCACCTGGCCACTCACCCTCACGCCTCAGAGCTTCATCACCTAGCCACTCACCCTCACGCCTCAGAGCTTCATCACCTGGCCACTCACCCTCACGCCTCAGAGCTTCATCACCTGGCTACTCACCCTCACGCCTCAGAGCTTCATCACCTGGCCACTCACCCTCACGCCTCAGAGCTTCATCACCTGGCCACTCACCCTCACACCTCAGAGCTTCATCACCTGGCCACTCACCCTCACACCTCAGAGCTTCATCACCTGGCCACTCACCCTCACGCCTCAGAGCTTCATCACCTGGCTACTCACCCTCACGCCTCAGAGCTTCATCACCTGGCCACTCACCCTCACGCCTCAGAGCTTCATCACCTGGCCACTCACCCTCACACCTCAGAGCTTCATCACCTGGCCACTCACCCTCACGCCTCAGAGCTTCATCACCTGGCCACTCACTCTCACGCCTCAGAGCTTCATCACCTAGCCACTCACCCTCACGCCTCAGAGCTCATCACCTGGCCACTCACCTCACGCCTCAGAGCTTCATCACCTGGCCACTCACCCTCACACTCAGAGCTTCATCACCTGGCCACTCACCCTCACGCCTCAGAGCTTCATCACCTGCACTCACCCTCACACCTCAGAGCTTCATCACCTGGCCACTCACCCTCACGCCTCAGAACTTCATCACCTGGCCACTCACCCTCACGCCTCAGAGCTTCATCACCTAGCCACTCACCCTCACGCCTCAGAGCTTCATCACCTGGCCACTCACCCTCACGCCTCAGAGCTTCATCACCTGGCCACTCACCCTCACACCTCAGAGCTCCATCAACTGGTCACTCACCCTCACACCTCAGAGCTTAATCACCTTACCACTCACCCTCACACCTCAGAGCTACATCACCTGGCCACTCACCCTCACACCTTTGAGTTTCATCACCTGGCCACTCACCCTCACACCTCAGAGCTTCATCACCTGGCCAATCACCCTCACACCTCAGAGCTTCATCACCTTGTCACTCACCCTCACACCTCAGAGCTTCATCACCTGGCCACTCACCCTCACACCTCAGAGCTTCATCACCTGGCCACTCACCCTCATACCTCAGAGCTTCATCACCTGGCCACTCACCCTCACGCCTCAGAGCTTCATCACCTGGCCACTCACCCTCACGCCTCAGAGCTTCATCACCTGGCCACTCACCCTCACGCCTCAGAGCTTCATCACCTGGCCACTCACCCTCACACCTCAGAGCTTCATCACCTGGCCACTCACCCTCACACCTCAGAGCTTCATCACCTGGCCACTCACCCTCACACCTCAGAGCTTCATCACCTGGCCACTCACCCTCACACCTCAGAGCTTCATCACCTGGCCACTCACCCTCACACCTCAGAGCTTCATCACCTGGCTACTCACCCTCACACCTCAGAGCTTCATCACCTGGCTACTCACCCTCACGCCTCAGAGCTTCATCACCTGGCCACTCACCCTCACACCTCAGAGCTTCATCACCTTGCTACTCACCCTCACACCTCAGAGCTTCATCACCTGGCTACTCACCCTCACGCCTCAGAGCTTCATCACCTGGCCACTCACCTCAAACCTCAGAGCTTCATCACCTGGCCACTCACCTCACACCTCAGAGCTTCATAACCTGGCTACTCACCCTCACGCCTCAGAGCTTCATCACCTGCTACTCACCCTCACGCTTCAGAGCTTCATCACCTGGCCACTCACTCCACACCTCAGAGCTTCATCACCTGGCACTCACCCTCACACTCAGAGCTTCATCACCTGGCCACTACCCTCACACCTCAGAGCTTCATCACCTGGCCACCACTCCACCTCAGAGCTTCATCACCTGGCCATCACCCTCCACCTCAGAGCTTCATCACTGGCCACTCACCCTCACACCTCAGAGCTTCATCACCTGGCTACTCACTCACACCTCAGAGCTTCATCACCTGGCACTCACCCTCACGCCTCAGAGCTTCATCACCTGGCTACTCACTTCACACCTAGAGCTTCTCACATGCCACCACCCTCACGCCTCAGAGCTTCATCACCGGCTACTCACCCTCACGCCTCAGAGCTTCATCACCTGGCCACTCACCTAAACCTCAGAGCTCATCACCAGGCCACTCACCTCACACCTCAGAGCTTCATCACCTGGCTACTTCACCCTCACGCCTCAGAGCTTCATCCCTTGCTACTCACCCACGCTTCAGGGGCTTATCACCTGGCCACTCACCTCACACCTCAGAGCTTCATCACCTGGTCACTCACCCTCACACCTCAGAGCTTCATCACCTGGCCACTCACCCCACACCTCAGAGCTTCATCACCTGGCCACTCACTCTCACACCTCAGAGCTTCATCACCTGGCCACTCACCTCACACCTCAGAGTTATCACCTGGCCACTCACCCTCACACCTCAGAGTTCATCACCTGGCCACTCACTCTCCACCTCAGAGCTTCATCACCTGGCCACTCACCCTCACGCCTCAGAGCTTTTCATCACCTGCCTCTTCACACCTCAGAGCTTCATCACATGGCCACTCACCCTCACGCCTCAGAGCTTATCACCTGGCTACTTTACCCTACGCCTCAGAGCTTATACCTGGCTACTCACCCTCACGCCTCAGAGCTTCATCACCTGGCTACTCACCCTCACAAATCAGAGCTTCATCACCTGGCTACTCACCGTCACGCCTCAGAGCTTCATCACCTGGCTACTCACCCTCACGCCTCAGAGCTTCATCACCTGGCTACTCACCCTCACGCATCAATCAAGCGAACCTCCATTTATTATTTATACTATCACCCTGTAATCTCTGATGGTAATCTCTAATAGTAACTTACAACGGCAACCTGCAGTGGTAATCTGTGATGGTTAATTTATAGCGGTAGTCTTCAATGGCAATGTGTAACAGTAATCTGTGATGGTAATTTGGTAGTGAAAGTTTATTTCTAACAAGAACCTAATGAAGGGGAAAAATAATGTGTTTAATTGCGCAACAAATCAATGTTTCAGGAAAAAAGTTTGTTGCAAACAAGTGACATTGATTATTTTTTGAGAAAATGCTCTCAATGCAAAACACGAGACATATAATAATAATAATAATCATAATAATAATAATAATAATAATAATAATAATAATAATAATAATAATTAATAATAATAATAATAATTAATAATTAATTATAATTATTTTCATTATTATTATTAATATTAAACACCGGTCGTCTCCCACCTGGGATGGATATCGCGAAAAATAAGAAACACCTTCACTATCACTCACTCCATCACCGTCTTGGCAGAGTCACGTAAATAATACAGTTCAAAACTGCCACCCCCCCCCTCCCCCCAGAGCACAGTCACTGTACTTCCAGTCTTCAGGACTCAAGTCCGGCTAATCGGATTTCCTGAATATCTTCATAAATTTTACCTTGCTCACACTCCAACAGTACGTAGAGTCATAAAAACCACTTGCCTCCACTCCTATCTAACACGCTCACGCACGCCTGTTGAATGTGCAAGCCTCTTACATATAAAACCTCCTTTACCCGTTTACTCCTTTACCCCTTTACTATGACGACTCCAACCCCGACTTCTCTCCACTACAGATTATGCGGCCTCCAAATCATCCTGTTTTGCTCCATCATCTCTAAATGTCAGATGCCAGTTAATAATTATTGTTATAATTAATATTACTTTCATGTCGAGGAATTTTGCGCCTGTGAAAAGGAGGAAATAAGGTTTGATCTGAGGAAAGGGAAGGTTGCTCTAAGTTTTTGGATCAAGAACCCTTCACTGGCATCGAGGGACCTCCCTTCAAGGGTGAAATTGGAGGCAGTGAGGAAATCTGGATTGGAAAATAGAGTAACGTGCAATTTCGCTCAAGTTGAAACGCAGAAAGACAGGCAAATTAGGAATAAAGAGTGGGCGTTTGACAGGAGAAAATGACTCAATTACCCTGTGTATGTGTTCGTGAGTGTGTGTGTGTGTGTGTGTGTGTGTATGTGTGTGCTCACCTATTTCTACTCACCTATTTGTGGTTGCAGGGGTCGAGCTCCTGGCCCCGCCTCTTCACTGATCGCTACTAGGTTCTCTCTCTCCCTGCTCCGTGAGCATTATCATACCTCGTCTTAAAGCTATGTATGGTTCCTGCCTCCACTACCTCACTTGCCAGACTATTCCACTTCCTGGCAACTCTGTGACTGAAGAAATACTTCCTAACGTGTGTGTGTGTGTGTGTACTCACCTAGTTGTGGTTGCAGGGGTCGATTCATAGCTCCTGGTCCCGCCTCTTCACTGGCCGCTACTGGGTCACTCTCCCTGCGTCATGAGCTTTATCATATCTCTGCTTAAAGCTATGTATGGAACCTGCCTCCACTACATCGCTTCCTAAACTATTCCACTTCCCGACCACTCTGTGACTGAAGAAATACTTCCTAACATCCCTGTGATTCATCTGAGTCTTCAACTTCCAACTGTGTCCCCTTGTTGCTGTGTCCCGTCTCTGGAACATTCTGTCTCTGTCCACTTTGTCAATTCCTCTCAGTATCTTATATGTTGTTATCATATCCCCCCTATCTCTCCTGTACTCCAGTGTCGTCAGGTCGATTTCCCTTAACCTCTCCTCGTAGGACATACCCCCTTACCTCCGGGACTAGTCTTGTTGCAAACCTTTTGCACTTTCTCGAGCTTCTTCACGTGCTTGGCTAGGTGTGGGTTCCAAACTGGTGCTGCATACTCCAGTATGGGCCTAACATACACAGTATACAGGGTCCTGAGCGATTCTTTACTAAGATGTCGGAATGCTGTTCTTAGGTTTGCTAGGCGCCCATATGCTGCAGCAGTTATTTGGTTGATGTGCGCCTCAGGAGATGTGCCTGGTGTTATACTCACACCAAGATCTTTTTCCTTGATTAAGGTTTGTAGTCTCTGGCCCCCAAGACTGTACTCCGTCAGGCGGTCTTCTTTCCCCTTTCCCACTCTTCATGACTTTGCACTTGGTGAGGTTGAACTCCAGGAGCCAGTTGTTGGACCAGGCTTGCAGCCTGTCCAGATCCTTTTGTAGTTCTGCCTGGTCCTCGTCCGATTGAATTCTTCTCATCAACTTCATATCATCTGCAAACAGGGACACTTCGGAGTCTATTCCTTCCATCATGTCGTTCACAAATAACAGAAACAGCACTGGTCCCAGGACTGACCCCTGTGGAACCCCGCTCGTCACCGGCGCCCACTCTGACACCTCGCCACGTACCATGACTCGCTGCTGTCTTCCTGATAGGTATTCCCTGATCCATTGTAGTGCCTTCCCTGTTACCCCTGCCTGGTCCTCCAGCTTCTGCACTAATCTCTTGTGTGGAACTGTGTCAAATGCCTTTTTACAATCCAAGAATATGCAATCTACCCACCCCTCTCTCTCTTGTCTTATTACTGTCACCCTGTCGTAGAACTCCAGTAGGTTTGTGACACAGGATTTCCCGTCCCTGAAACCGTGTTGGCCATCGTTGATAAGCTCATTTCTTTCTAGGTGCTCCACCACTCTTCTCCTGACTATCTTCTCCATGACCTTGCATACTATACATGTCAGTGACACTGGTCTGTAGTTTAGTGCTACGTTCCTGTCTCCTTTTTTAAAAATTGGAACTACATTTGCTGTCTTCCATACCTCAGGTAGTTGCCCTGTTTCGATAGATGTGTTGAAGATCGTTGTTAGGGGTACACATAGCTCCTCTGCTCCCTCTCTCAGGACCCATGGAGAGATGTTATCCGGCCCTATCGCCTTTGAGGTATCTAGCTCGCTTAGTAGCCTCTTCACTTCCTCCTCAGTTGTGTGTATTGTGTCCAGCACTTGATGGTGTACCCTACCTCTCCTCCTTTCTGGAGGCCCTTCTATCTCCTCTGTGAACACCTCTTTGAATCTCATGTTGAGTTCCTCACACACTTCCCGGTCATTTCTTGTGACCTCCCCTCCTACCTTCCTCAGCCTGATCACCTGGTCATTGACTGTTGTTCTCCTCCTGATGTGGCTGTACAGCAGCTTTGGGTCAGATTTGGCTTTCGCTGCTATGTCATTCTCGTACTGTCTTTGGGCCTCCCTTCTGATCAGTGCATATTCATTTCTGGCTCTACGACTGCTCTCCTTATTCTCCGTGGTTCTTTGTCTTCTGTACCTCTTCCATTCCCTTGCACACTTGGTTTTGGCTTCCCTGCACCTTTGGGTGAACCATGGGCTCATCCTGTCTTTTTTGCTTCTCCTATTACCCTTGTGTATAACCTTCTCCTCAGTTTCCTTGCAAATTGTTGTCACATATTCCATCATCTCGTCTACTGACTTCCCTGCCATCTCTCCGTCCCACTGAACTCCATGCAGGAAGTTCTTCATGTCCACATAGTCACCTTTCTTGTAGTTTTGATTCATTCGTGCAGCCCTTCCTGCTTCCCCCTCCACTTGTAACTCTACTATGTATTCAAAACTTAGAACCATATGATCACTGGCCCTAAGGGGGCTTTCATGTGTGATATCCTCAATATCTGCACTACTCAGTGTGAATACTAGGTCCAGTCTCGCTGGTACGTCCTCTCATCTCTCTGGTAGTGTCCCTTACGTGTTGGTACATGAGATTTTCTAATACCACCTCCAGCATCTTAGCCCTCAACGTTTCTTGTCCCCCATGTGGCTCTAAGTTCTCCCAATCAATTTCCTTATGGTTGAAGTCACCCATGATCAGTAGCTTCGCCCTGCTCGCGCTAGCCCTTCTGGCCACTTCTGCCAGTGTGTCAATCATCGCTCTGTTACTCTCATCATACTCTTGACTTGGCCTCCCGCTGTTCTGTGGTGGGTTATACATCACTGCAATTACCACCTTGGGACCTCCAGACTGTAGCATCCCTACTAAGTAATCCCCAGCTTCTCCTCTGTCTCCTCTCTCCAGCTCGTCAAAATCCCATCGGTTTTTGATCAGTAATGCCTTTCCTCCACTCCCTCTGTTCCCTCTGTCTTTCCTCAGGATCGGGTATCCCATTGGAATAATGGCATCTGTTATCATACCTGTGAGCTTGGTTTCTGTGAGAGCTATTATGTCCGGTGATGCCTCTTTCTTGCCACTCCTCCCACTTATTTGTTATTCCATCAGCATTGGTGTACCATACCTTCAGTTTCCTCTCTACTACTGTGTTTTGGGGGGTCTGTGAGGGGCGGGTCTATGTGTGTGTGTGTGTGTGTGTGTGTGTGTGTACTCACCTAGTTGTACTCACCTAGTTGTGGTTGCAGGGGTCGAGTCACAGTTCCTGTCCCCGCCTCTTCACTGGCCGCTACTGGGTCACTCTCCCTGCGTCATGAGCTTTATCATACTTCTGCTTAAAGCTATGTATTGAACCTGCCTCGACTACATCGCTTCCTAAACTATTCCACTTCCCGACCACTCTGTGGCTGAAGAAATACATCCTAACATCTCTGTGATTCATCTGAGTCTTCAGCTTCAGCTGTGTGTGTGTGTGTGTGTGTATATGTGTGTGTGTGTATGTGTGTGTGTGTGTGTGTGTGTGTGTGTGTGTGTGTGTGTGTGTGTGTGTGTGTGTGTGTGTGTGTGTGTGTGTGTTTATAAATTTAAGCATGGGTTAGTTTAAGTAGGTAATGAGGTGTGGGGAGCAGTGTTCGTGCGTGTGCTCCTTGAGACACCACTGTCAACATGTTGCACTGGCCGGGGCAGAGTTCAGACGCTCCTGGCTGTAATTATCTGTTCTTAGTTACAGGAGCCAGAGGTGAGCTGGTGTACCGTCTTCTGTATTTAGTTTGTAAAAGAGACTGATTCTTACTATTTCCTCTAAAATTATTATTATTAATATTATTATTATGGTGATGATGATCGTTATTCATGGGGAAGCATTACACCTGTAGAGGGTCATGCAGGGACTCCAGTATTAGGAGTGAAGAAGCCACGTACACAAGTGTCTTTTTCCACATCTTGTCGGTATAACCATACCATTTATCAGGAGAGTTCAACTCCAAATCCCTTGATCACGAGCACTTCACCAGCAACAAACTCCTTTGAGGGAACATCGCGTTACATTCGTAAGAATGGCGGCCGCCTTACAAATTTTATAACAGCGTACATGAACTATTTTCTTGAATTGTTTTCTTCACTTTGGGACCCATAACGTACCATGTCTAAGAACATTTTCTTTTATCATACTGACTTAATTAATTAGTTTGAAAGCTTATCGACTACACGAGGGTCTAAATCTGCACGTCCCGTGTACACTGCCAGTCAAAGATTCTTTGATTTCTTCATCAGGAATGAAAATAAACTCTCAGTGTATATTCACTGATAGATACACATAAGAACATAAGAACATAAGAAAGGAGGAACACTGCAGCAGGCCTGTTGGCCCATACTAGGCAGATCCTTCACAATCCGTCCCACTAACAGAATATTTGCTCAACCCAATTTTCAATGCTACCCAAGAAATAAGCTTTGACAATTCTACCCACTCATGCATGAGTCCCACCAAATCCAACCCCCCTCACTCATGAATTTATCCAACCTAAATTTGAAACTACCCAAGGTCCTAGCTTCAATAACCCTACTAGGCAGACTGTTCCACTCATCAACTACCCTATTTCCAAACCAATACTTTCCTATATCCTTTCTAAATCTAAACTTATCTAACTTGAATCCATTATTGCGGGTTCTCTTTGGAGAGATATCCTCAAGACCTTATTTATATCCCCTTTGTTAATACTCCATTTTCCACTTGTATACCTCGATCATGTCTCCCCCCATTCTACGTCTTACAAGTGAATGTAATTTTAGGGTCTTCAATCTTTCTTCGTAAGGAAGATTTCTAATCTATTTTAATTTATATTCAGCTGAATTTTTTCAACGAATTTACCATTCTGTAATATGGGCCAGACGGCTGGTAATCTGGTGGGCCTTACTAATGATGTATAAAGTGTAATAAACCTTGGGACTTCTGTTAACACTTTTGATATAAATCCCAGTAATCTATTTGCCTTATTACGTACGCTTGGCATTGCTGTTTGGTTTAAAGGTTGCGTAATCCCCCCCAAGTCCTTCTCAAATCTGTATGGCTTTCCCCGTTATTTAACTTATAAGTGCTTGGGTCATCCCCCGGCTTCAAACCTTTGTTTTATCTACATTGAACTGCATCTCCACTTTTCTGACCACGAATTAAGTTTGTTAAATCTTTGAAGTTCTATGACATCTATGTTTGAATCAATTACCTCCTATCTTCGTGTCGTGGCGAATTTGCCTATCACTAAAATTTCCTCATCAAGGTCATTATATATATTATAAAAAAATGGGCCTGCTGCCCCGGGAACCCCTTTTTAAAGCCCCCCATTGGGTTTAAACCCCCATTTATGCACACTCTCTGTTCCCCTATTGGTGGCCGCTCGATCCATGAAGCACTTTTCCCCAATGCCGGGGCTGCCCTTTCTTTAACGTCTCTGGGGGGGGGACTTATCAAAAGCCTTCAAAGTCTAAATAAACCCGGCATAACACAACGTTTTCCAATTTGATGTAAATATGTTGATTTAGCATCTTAATGAGATACCTAGAAGTTTTTAAAATGTTGCATTAAAAAAATTTCATTGCAACATTAACGTGTTTTTCCGTGGTGATCTCATTTTTCAGTCATCTCTGAATCATTTTCTTTCCCTTCTTTGATCTGATCAATATTCTATTGTTTTTTTTGGGTATTCACAGTATTTATCACGCATTCTGGCGTGTGGGACGGAATATGCTTGGGGTAAAATATTCTCCTGTCGGAATGTACTTTTTTTGACCTGGGATGGGGGGGGAAAACCCGAGTGCATGTACTCCGTGCTCTTAAATTTTGGGGGGCAGATCTCAGCTGCTTTTCCCTTTTTGGATAAACCATTCCCCAACCCAAGGTATGTATGACATTACTGATTTAGACTTTTTAAGAATATTAAATAATAATATTTTTAAAAATTTATAATTAGTATTGTTTTTTATAGTAGTATCTGTGCTCACAGAGTGTACACAAGTACAGGATATTTAAGTTTGTACTAGGGGGAAATCTACCCTCTCCCCTCATTTTTTTCCACCTTTTTTTCCTGCCAATAAAAGTCTCTAAATTTTGCTCCTCCTCCAGGGGTGCTGGGTTGTAAA
>WNWK01001557.1:0-37500 GCA_009830355.1 Cherax destructor
ATCACGATAAAGAATTCGATATTGTTTATTTAGACTTTAGTAAGGCTTTTGATAGAGTACCGCACCAGAGACTGTTAAAGAAAGTGGCAGCTCATGGCATTGGGGGAAAAGTGCTGTCATGGATCGAGTCATGGCTCACCAATAGGAAGCAGAGAGTGTGCATAAATTGGGTTAAATCCGAGTGGGGATCTGTAACAAGTGGTGTTCCACAGGCATCAGTCTTAGGCCCGTTGTTATTTATAATATATATCAATGACCTTGATAAGGGAATTACTAGTGATATGAGCAAATTCGCCGACGACACGAAGATAGGTAGGATAATTGATTCTAACGTAGATGTCAGGGAACTTCAGGAGGATTTAGACAGACTCAATTCCTGGTCAGAAAAGTGGCAGATGCAGTTCAATGTAGATAAATGCAAGGTTCTGAAGCTTGGGAGTGTCCATAACCCAAGCACTTATAAGTTAAATAACGTAGAACTTAGCCATACAGATTGCGAGAAGGACTTGGGGGTGATGGTAAGCAGCAACCTTAAACCAAGACAGCAATGCCTAAGCGTACGTAATAAGGCAAATAGATTACTGGGATTTATATCAAGAAGTGTTAGCAACAGAAGTCCAGAGGTTATATTACAGCTTTATACATCATTAGTAAGGCCTCACCTAGATTACGCAGCTCAGTTTTGGTCTCCATATTACAGAATGGACATAAATTCGTTAGAAAACATTCAGCGTAGAATGACTAAATTAATACATAGCATTAGAAATCTTCCTTACGAAGAAAGATTGAAGACCCTAAAATTACATTCACTTGTAAGACGTAGAATGAGGGAGACATGATCGAGGTATACAAGTGGAAAATGGGTATTAACAAAGGGGATATAAATAAGGTCTTGAGGATATCTCTCCAAGAGAGAACCCGCAATAATGGATTCAAGTTAGATAAGTTTAGATTTAGAAAGGATATAGGAAAGTATTGGTTTGGAAATAGGGTAGTTGATGAGTAGAACAGTCTGCCTAGTAGGGTTATTGAAGCTAGGACCTTGGGTAGTTTCAAATTTAGGTTGGATAAATTCATGAGTGAGAGGGGTTGGATTTGAGTGGGACTCGCGCATGAGTGGGTAGAATTGTCAAAGCTTATTTCTTGGGTAGCATTGAAAATTGGGTTGAGCAAATATTCTGTTTGTGGGACGGATTGTGAAGGACCTGCCTAGTATGGGCCAACAGGCCTGCTGCAGTGTTCCTCCTTTCTTATGTTCTTATGTTCTTATAAATTGGACTAATCTTAATTCTTGGGAAGAGTTTCAGGTCCTTTCTTATGTTCCTCTTCACAGAGTCGTGCGTTGTTACGCTACTGTGAGGTGTTGTCTTTGTTAGTGTGATGTGACTGTGAGGTGTATTTTGCCCTTTATAAGCCTTTTTGTCATATTTCCTTTTATAGTTCCTTGATAATGTGAGTAGTCATGAAAGCGCTTGGAATTCTTCTATTTTTTCATAGTGGTTGTCTTGCATATTTTGATATCACCTGTTTACTGTGATCTTTTTGCATATATATATATATATATATATATATATATATATATATATATATATATATATATATATATATATATATATATATATCCTTCGCATATAAATCCAGAGTCAGAAGTTTACTGTGGCAATTTGTAAACAAACGGCAGAGTCCCGTGGACGCGTGCGGCCGACAAATCCGGATTCAGATTTTTGGTTACTGACAAGAGTTTGTTTTTCCCCTCACCGATGGTTTTGTACACGCTGGATACTGCCGCCGGGAAGGTCATCTAGATGCGAATTCACGCTCACGGCAAAGAAAACATTGATTCTTTCCTTTCCATCCAGGGAAACCTTTGGAAATGTGGTGGTTACGAGACCCGGGCCGCCACCTCTGGAAAATCGACAGGCATTACGGTTCATTGCGACAGAGAGCGAGGGCAATATATATATATTTTTTTTCGAGGGCTTAGGGGGCGGGAAGAGGGAAGAGTGTTCTGGATATGAATTCAGAGCCGAGACGAGCCTTGGATCCGGTGTCTATGGGCTGTCATAGTAACATCTGAGTGGACACTCCACCAACAAGGGCGCAAGAAAACACAGAAATGTTTCTCGTGTCTTGTAGCATAGTTGTCCAGGTGTGTTTATTTTATGAAAAGACTGTGTACCCTGCTAGCCGGTGCTGCTAGTGACTGTGTACCCTGCTAGCTGGTGCTGTTAGTGACTGTGTATCCTGCTAGCTGGTGCTACTATTGACTGTGTACCCTGCTAGCTGGTGCTGTTAGTGACTGTGTACCCTGCTAGCTGGTGCTGCTAGTGACTGTGTACCCTTCTAGCTGGTGCTGCTAATGATTGTGTACCCTGCTAGCTGGTGCTGTTAGTGACTGTGTACCCTGCTAGCTGGTGCTGCTATTGACTGTGTACCCTACTAGATTTTGCTGCTATTGACTGTGTACCCTGCTAGCTGGTGCTGTTAGTGACTGTGTACCCTGCTAGCTGGTGCTACTAGTGACTGTGTACCCTGCTAGCTGGTGCTGCTAATGAATGTGTACCCTGCTAGCTGGTGCTGTTAGTGACTGTGTACCCTGCTAGCTGGTGCTGCTATTGACTGTGTACCCTGCTAGCTTTTGCTGCTATTGACTGTGTACCCTGCTAGCTGGTGCTGTTATTGACTATGTACCCTGCTAGTTTGTGCTGCTATTGACTGTGTACTCTGCTAGCTGGTGCTGCTATTGACTATGTACCCTGCTAGCTGGTGCTGCTATTGACTGTGTACCCTGCTAGCTTTTGCTGCTATTGACTGTGTACCCTGCTAGCTGGTGCTGTTATTGACTATGTACCCTGCTAGTTGGTGCTGCTATTGACTGTGTACCCTGCTAGCTGGTGCTGTTATTGCCTATGTACCCTGCTAACTTTTGCTGCTATTGACTGTGTACCCTGCTAGCTGGTGCTGCTAGTGACTGTGTACCCTGCTAGATTTTGCTGCTATTGACTGTGTACCCTGCTAGCTGGTGCTGTTAGTGACTGTGTACCCTGCTAGCTGGTGCTGCTAGTGACTGTGTACCCTGCTAGCTGGTGCTGCTAATGACTGTGTACCCTGCTAGCTGGTGCTGTTAGTGACTGTGTACCCTGCTAGCTGGTGCTGCTATTGACTGTGTACCCTGCTAGCTTTTGCTGCTATTGACTGTGTACCCTGCTAGCTGGTGCTGTTATTGACTATGTACCCTGCTAGTTGGTGCTGCTATTGACTGTGTACCCTGCTAGCTGGTGCTGCTATTGACTGTGTACCCTGCTAGCTGGTGCTGCTAGTGACTGTGTACCCTGCTAGCTGGTGCTGCTAGTGACTGTGTACCCTGCTATCTGGTGCTGTTATTGACTATGTACCCTGCTAGCTGGTGCTGCTATTGACTGTGTACCCTGCTAGCTTTTGCTGCTATTGACTGTGTACCCTGCTAGCTGGTGCTGCTAGTGACTGTGTACCCTGCTAGCTGGTGCTGTTATTGACTATGTACCCTGCTAGCTGGTGCTGCTATTGACTGTGTACCCTGCTAGCTGGTGCTGCTAGTGACTGTGTACCCTGCTAGCTGGTGCTGTTATTGACTATGTACCCTGCTAGTTGGTGCTGCTATTGACTGTGTACCCTGCTAGCTGGTGCTGTTATTGCCTATGTACCCTGCTAACTTTTGCTGCTATTGACTGTGTACCCTGCTAGCTGGTGCTGCTAGTGACTGTGTACCCTGCTAGCTGGTGCTGCTAGTGACTGTGTACCCTGCTAGCTGGTGCTGTTATTGACTATGTACCCTGCTAGCTGGTGCTGCTATTGACTGTGTACCCTGCTAGCTTTTGCTGCTATTGACTGTGTACCCTGCTAGCTGGTGCTGCTAGTGACTGTGTACCCTGCTAGCTGGTGCTGTTATTGACTATGTACCCTGCTAGCTGGTGCTGCTATTGACTGTGTACCCTGCTAGCTGGTGCTGCTAGTGACTGTGTACCATGCTAGCTGGTGCTGTTATTGACTATGTCCCCTTCTAGCTGGTGCTGCTAGTGACTGTACCCTGCTAGCTGGTGCTGTTATTGCCTATGTACCCTGCTAGCTTTTGCTGCTATTGACTGTGTACCCTGCTAGCTGGTGCTGCTAGTGACTGTGTACCCTGCTAGCTGGTGCTGCTATTGACTGTGTACCCTGCTAGCTGGTGCTGCTATTGACTGTGTACCCTGCTATCTGATGCTGCTAATAACTACACATATCTTCCTAGTATTGGGACTGACAGCAAGGATTACATTTCTAGCAATGTTATACGTCCTGTCATTTTTTTCCTCTCTAGAACAGCAATGTTGGTGTTAACTAACATTAGCTAGCTAGCATGGTTATGTTGCTAGTAGCAACTACTTCTATTTTGCTAGAATGTTTGTGTTGGTTACTGTTACTAATAGCATGGCTCCATGCTATTTCGGGTGACTCTGCTTCTTCCTGGCTTAGCTATGTTGCTATTTGAAAACTATGACCGCATTTCTAGTATAGACATGTTGCTGCTGAAACTTGTTGTACATCTGACGTGGTTGTACAGGTGGCGTGGTTGTACAGGTGGCGTGGTTGTATAGGTGGCGTGGTTGTACAGGTGGTGTGGTTGAACAGGTGGTGTGGTTGTACAGGTGGCGTGGTTGTACAGGTGGAGTGGTTGTACAGGTGACGTAGTTGTACAGGTGGCATGGTTGTACAGGTGGCGTTGTTATACAGGTGGCGTGGTTGTACAGGTGACGTGGTTGTACCTGGAGTTTACCTGGAGAGGGTTTCGGGGGTCGGCCTGAGACCAGGCCTCATGGTGGATCAGGGTCTGATCAACCATGCTGTTACTGCTGGCCGCACGCAAACTGACGGACGAACCACAGCCCGGTTGGTCAGGTACTGACTTTAGGTGCCTGTCCAGTGCCTTCTTGAAGACAGCCAGGGGTCTATTGGTAATCTCCCTTATGTATGCTGGGAGGCAGTTGAACAGTCTTGGGCCCCGGACACTTATTGTATTGTCTCTCAATGTACTCGTGGCGCCCCTGCTTTTCATCGGGGGAATGTTGCATCTCCTGCCGAGTCTTTTGTTTTCATAAGGAGTGATTTTCGTGTGCAGGTTTGGTACCAATCCCTCCAGGACCTTCCAAGTGTATATTATCATGTATCTCTCTCGCCTGCGTTCCAGGGAATACAGATCAAGGACCTTCAACCGTTCCCAGTAATTTAGGTGCCTTATCGTACTTATGTGTGCCGTGAAAGTTCTTTGTACACTCTCCAGGTCTGCAATGTCTCCAGCCTTGAAGGGGGCCGTTAGTATACAGCAGTATTCCAGCCTAGAGAGAACAAGTGATTTGAAGAGAAGGTGACGTGGTTGTACAGGTGACGTGGTTGTACAGGTGACGTGGTTGTACAGGTGACGTGGTTGAACAGGTGACGTGGCTGTACGTGGCGAAATTTAATTCCACCAGCTTCTTCGACTGTTAAAATCCCCAGAGATTGGGAGTCAGCGACCCGAGAATCATTGTAACTGGTGATAGACGGGGCCGCGGGGGCACTGACCCCTGGAACACCCCGCAGATATACCCCAAGAAGGGGCAAAAGTGGGAAGTGGGTTACCTTGTCGACTCTCCCCTCTCCCGAGAGGCCGGGGAATTAACATTACTTTCCTCTGACACATCTACATCAAAGACTTGATGTACAGCTGTCGAGACCTCGACCCAACAGGTTCACGACCTTGAATTTTACTAATGTCATAGTGACAGACATTTTCACATGTCCAGAGCACCTGACCAGTGTTCAGTTGTTGTTTTCACCGTCTCTGACAGCCATGCCTAGGGGGAGCCGGGCATACGATTTGAAGAGCCAGGGAGGGATTCTAGTCTGGGTTTAACCAGCCATCATGTAAGTCTTAACGACGTCCGGTGAGAGGACGTCCCGTGACACTGGAATTGTAGCAGCAGTTTCAATAAAAAGTGTGATAATTTACGTATTTTAGCTAAAAAAGAAGACTGTCAGAAAATGCTTTAAATCTCAATGAATCATCGAAATATGCAATAAAATAACGTTTTAGATAATATAGTAGTGCGTCAAGTCTTAATTAAGAACGGCAGTATTAGAATACTGAAAGCTTATGTAAGTGATTTGTGGATCTTTGGACTTAGATCGGATTCACAGCTGAGTGTAGTGAAGGTGACCTCGTGACCTCACACGTTCGTGGTCTTGCCTGACCTCTCTAGAACAGCAACTGGCAGGCCATTCTTACAACCTTGTACAGTGTAGATTGCAGTCCATAATCTGGTTCAAGGTGTCAGGGACCCAGCCTAGGTAGAGTGGCATTCGTTCAGATGACTGGGAGTCAGGGTATCATCAGGGTATCAGGCATGTAGTCAGGGTATCATCAGGGTATGAGGCATGTGTAGCAAGCGTGAGGTCTGCGTGTCGCTCCAGCAGAGGCTGGGCCTACCCGATACAACAGCCCGGATAATGGACCAGTCGCCAGACACCATCACAGACATCACATTTGTAAATAACCCAACACGAACAAAAACACACAACACCGTGACTGGAACAATACACAAATAACCCACACATGGGGAAGATAAGATTAAGACGATGTTTCGGTCAGACTTGAACCATTAACAAGTCACACTAACTAGTAAGTAACTAGTATGTTTAGCAGTAATACAGACTTACCGAAGAGGAGTGTTTACATGATATTTACACGACCGGGGTGTAAGTCAGCTTGACTGACGGCTGACTGATTAGTGTCAGTCAAGGTGGAACAAATAATTACCCACACCATTGAACATCTGACGTAGTTGTACATATGACATAACTGTACATCTGACCTAGTTGTTCATCTGACGTAGTTGTACATGTGACCTAGTTGTATATCTGATGTAGTTGTACATCTGAGGTAGTTGTATATCTGACGTAGTTGCATATTTGACGTAGTTGCATATTTGACGTAGTTGTTCATCTGACGTGGTTACATATCTGACGTAGTTGTTCATCTAACGTGGTTGTATATCTGACGTAGTTGTACATCTGACGTAGTTGTACATGTGACCTAGTTGTATATCTGATGTAGTTGTACATCTGAGGTAGTTGTATATCTGACGTAGTTGCATATTTGACGTAGTTGCATATTTGACGTAGTTGTTCATCTGACGTGGTTACATATCTGACGTAGTTGTTCATCTGACGTGGTTGCATATCTGACGTATTTGTATATCTGACGTGGTTGCACATCTGACGTAGTTGTTCATCTAACGTGGTTATATATCTGACGTAGTTGTACATCTGACGTGGCTACATCTCCTCAGCACAAATTGGATACATCCGCAGTGTGCTGTTAACTGTTTATATATGATAGTTACAAACAGGCAACTGAAGTTAGCAGTGTTTCCCTGTCATATTCCATCAAACAGGTTGTTACATGCGCAACGGCAGTGTCAGCCTGAGCTGGGAGACTTCGGCAGTGTCAGCCTGAGCTGGGAGACTTCGGCAGTGTCAGCCTGAGCTGGGAGACTTCGGCAGTGTCAGCCTGAGCTGAGAGACTTCGGCAGTGTCAGCCTGAGCTGGAGATTTCAGTATTCCATTAAAGGTTCATCAGCTACGACAGCATCAAAGGTGTCCTGCCAGCAGAGCTGCAGTTACCATTACTTCCATTTACCATCTCTCAGTATAACCTATCCCATACACAGCAAAAATAAAATTATATATATATATATATATATATATATATATATATATATATATATATATATATATATATATATATATATATATATATATATATATATAGGTGCCTTCATTATGAAAGGGAAGAACATCAAATATTAAATAAAAGGGGGAAGAGGATGGCGAAAATTTGTCCAAATGTTAGAAAGGTTGTAGTTTTAGTGGGGGATATAGAGCCTTTATCTGTGTCAAGTGAGAATTTCAGAGTGGAGAAACAATGCAGGTTCCTGGTGAAGACAGTGACTTACATCTGCTGTCTGTACGCTTACGTGGATTTAAAACAGCAAATGCAGCTGTCTAGGGGTCGTTAAATGATTAAAGAGAAGACTGGAGATGGGAAGGAGCCGGGGGTAGGGTGGATAGAGAGGGATAGGAAGGCAAGAGAGGGATAGGAAGGCAAGAGAGGGATAGGAAGGCAAGAGAGGGATATGAAGGCAAGAGAGGGATAGGAAGGCAAGAGAGGGATAGGAAGGCAAGAGAGGGATAGGAAGGCAAGAGAGGGATAGGAAGGAAAGAGTGGGATAGGAAGGAAAGAGAGGGATAGGAAGGGAAGAGAGGGATAGGAAGGCAAGAAAGGGATAGGAAGGTAAAAAATGTCGAGTGGGTTTATCATTGTTGTGTATCGGAATAGAAGCAATTTTAAGTGTCATCATTCCCAGTAAGGTTATCGTGTCATCATTCTTAGTGAGGTTATTGTGTCATCATTTCTAGTGAGGTTATCGTGTCATCATTCCTGGTGAGGTTATCGTGTCATCATTTCATAGTTACATTACTGAGTGTGGCACAAGACCTGGGGTCAAGGTCTTGCAAGACCTGGGGTCAAGGTCTTGCAAGACCTGGGCTCAAGGTCTTGCTCGTCCTGCTTCCTGGACGTTGCTCTCAGTTCCTCTGTCAGTTCTTTGAAGTCTTCCTTTAATCTGCAGGAGTGTCGCTTCTTCACCATTCCACTGTTTATTTCCTCGTGAAGTTCCTCTGCATACAGTGGTTGGCAAGTGGCAGTGGTTGAATAGAAGGCAATGGTTGTCTTGTTGTCTTCATCCTCGTTATTAGATGTGTCTTTCTAGTGTTGTTGCTTGAGAAAGCTCCTGGAGAGCGAAACGTTGCCACAATAAAATGTCACATTAGTTGCATTTGTGTCCTTTTACTTAACATTGTTGTAGGTTGTTGGTGTGTGTTGTTTGCTGGAAATTGTTACTGGAAGGATGTTTCTGGAAGGATGTTGCTGGAAGGACGTTGCTGGAAGTTGTTGCTGCAGCTGGTTTAACTTGGATGGTCGGATAAGTGTTCTTGATGTTTCTGAGTACTGTGGTGGATGGCATTTCTTGGGGAAAAAATCATTGCTGGGAGATTATTTGAGCGGAATACTTGGTTGACTGTTGTGTTGATGGATCTTGCGTGAGCTATATTGTTGAAATGATCATAGACATGCTTCATACTATCTTGCAAGACTTAGAATCTTAGAGAATTGTGTCTGGGTCACATATTGTAGCTGATATAGGTTAGGTTAGGTAAGATTGGCCAGGAAAAAGGACAAGTGTTTCCTGACGCGGGTCTTAGTCGTATGATGATGACCCACCACTGAAGCTTTTGGTCATCTGACCGAGGCCTTCCGCTGGCTTACCCGTCCACCCCTATAAAAATTAATAGTAGTTCAGCAAATGATGCACATTACAGACAAGCTGATAAGTAAGACACATGTATCCGAGGCTATTGAAACTGCGGTAGGAGTTTGGGCTGTTTGGTGAGTGGCTTGTAGGAACTTCTGCAAGTTTTCTTGAAGTTCGACTGTCTCTGCACGTGTGGACGCGTTGAGGCTTTACCTGGGTTCATTTGTTTACCAGGTTTTATCTTAATATAGCACTTGGCTACTGATTTTCTGCGGTCACCTTTAAAATTAAGACATGTCGATGAGGCTTCAACATATTGAGAGCCGAATTTCCTATCTTCCAGGGGAGGGGGAGCGTTGGAATGATGAACATAGGAATCTTTACCTAGGAAACGGTTTGCCATCCAGTGGCTTCTTCAATCCAATACAGAGCATAACAGTGGAAGATGAGGAGGGGCTTGAGGTAATCAGGTCGTAGGTAGCCCCAGCAGCCCCAGCGAGGGGTTAAGGGAGGGTGACACTCTTGCTCAATGTCCCTTGGGTGAGCGTGGTGGTGGGAGATTAATGCTTCCATTTAGCTGAATTTGAGGTTCCTCTCGACGTTTCCTGAGCTTCGTCACTGAGGTGTTGGGTTTCAGAACAACCTTCTCGACTTCGAGCCGTGAACTGAGATATGCAATGATAGATTTTAAGTCTTGTTGCTTCGAATCGTCAGTCTATATCTAGTCTTTTCAAGAAGATAGTTTTCGTGGCCTTAAGATGTCGTAACTTCAGAGCTCCTGTCGTTCATTGGCTTCATAGCGGGAGTAATTAGATCGACACCAGTGTTTACTGAATCAGTCAGCGATGACTGTTTTTAATAGCCAGTTTTAATTGCAGTTCAGGGAGTAGAGTAGTAGCCAGCGTTCGTGTTGATCTATCGTTGTTTCCTACGCTTATCGTACTGACTGACTGGCACAGTCTGTGCCAGTTTTCTGCCCACACGGGAAAATCAGTCACAAAATGGTTATTATTGTAACCATAATTTTTAAAGAGGTGGACGGGTAAGCCAGTGGAAGGCCTCGGTCAGATGACCAAAAGCTCCAGCGGTGGGTCATTATATGACTAAGACCCGCGTCAGGAAAGACAAGACAATCAGAATAACCAGGGAGGAAAGAATCAGAATCTGAGCAGTCTGCGTCGAGGAACTTCGATCACATGATGGAGGTCAGAATGGAGAATCATAAGGCGAGTGACAGTCACATCATAGGGAATCAAATTAGGGTTCAGTGCTCGTACTCTAGACTGTGATGCAGATTTACAAGTGTGTATTAAGAGGCATGTAAGTTCCCCAGTCTTCTAATAACACGTTCATTTGTCCACTATAATCTACCTTGTCCATAATTACTATCGCATTTGCTTTGTCTCGTAAGGTGAAGTCCAGGATCTTTCCTTAATTCATGGTATAACTTAACAAATCTTTGATGACAATTGTGTTACAGAGGTGTGAGCAGAGCTCACACCTCTGCAGGTCTGCAGGTGCAGTGAAACACCGGTGTAGTCAGCAGCACCGATGACATGCACCTGAAATATATGAAGACTTTCATCGATAGATTATATACACTGAGAAGTGTTTATCTCTCAGTGTATATATACCGAGAGCTGTGTATAAACAGTAAACTAACAGGTTGATAAATGAGACACTAGTGCAACATTTGGGTGTCTGTATTCTGTAAAAGTTTCGTCAACCAGTGGCTTCTTCAGTCCCATGTAAAGAATGAGCCGAAGACGAGGAGTTCGAGGTTATCAGTCCCTCAGCCTGGAAACAATTCCAGCATAAAGATACCCAAATGTTGCACGATTGTTGCACAAATGTTGCACGATTGTTGCACAAATGTTGCACGATTGTTGTACGATTGTTGCACAAATGTAGCAAGATTGTTGCACAAATGTTGCGCGATTGTTGCACAAATGTTGCACGATTGTTGCACAAATGTTGCACAGATGTTGCACGATTGTTGCACAAATGTTGCAAGATTGTTGCACAAATGTTGCAAGATTGCTGCACAAATGTCTCATTTGTATGTATGTATTATATGTATAATATTAGAGGTGTGTCTCACTGTATATACACTTAGAAGTCTGTCTCAGTGTATATAAACCGAGGGTTTATTATTATAAACCGAGAATTTATATACACAGAGGGTTTATATACACTGAGGGTTTATGTGTCTGAAGTTCAAATATAAGGAGAGGTTTATGTCTGTGAACATATATCGAGAAAAAAAAGGATTTAATTGTTCCATGGATCAAACCTGTTTACTCCCCCCTCTTAACGGTGTTGTATGAGCCTTGATGAAGAAATGGAGTCTAGCAGCCTCACCTGCACGCTGCTCTTGTCTTACGAGTTCTGACAACCAGAAAATTCAAATTATTTTTGAGCTTATGATTCAGTACTTTCGATTACAAACACACACCCACACTCTCCCACACTCACCCCACACACACCCACACACTCCCACACCCACCCACACACACCCACACCCACCCACACACTCCCACACTCACCCACACACACCCACACTCTCCCACACTCACCCCACACACACCCACACACTCCCACACACACCCACACCCACCCACACACACCCATACACTCCCACACACTCCACCTTCCCCCCACACACCCACAAACTCCTCACACACACTCCACACCTCACCCACACCACCCACACACTCCCACACACTCCCCACACTCCCACTCCCCACACACCTCACAAACTCCCACACCACTCCCACACCACCCACACACACCACTCTCACACACACTCCACACACACTCCCACACACACCCACACACTCCACACCACACACTCCACACACTCCCACACACTCCCACACCACTCCCACCCCACACTCCCATCCACACCCACACACCTACACCACACACACTCCACACACACTCCCCACACCACACACTCCCACACACCCACACATCCCACACACTCCCACCACCCACACACTCCCACACACACACTCACACACACTCCCACACACTCCCACACACTCCCACACACACCACACACCCACACACCCACACACTCCACACCACACACACTCCACACACTCCCACACACCACCACACACACACCCACACACCCACACACACTCCCACACACACCACACACCCACACACACACACACACCCACACACTCCACACACCCCAACACTCATACACACCTCCCACACTCCCACACACCAGGACACATAAAGAACAGTCAGCACCTGCTTCACAACCACTACACCCCGATATCAGAGAAACACTCACACTACACACAAACCCACAGAATTTTCTGTTACAGAGTTGTATTCAGCTCTAGTCTCCCTGCCTCTGCTGACAACACACACACACAATATAATATATATATAATATATAATATATATATATATATAATATATAGAGAGAGAGAGGAGAAGAGTGTAGAGAGTTATTTAAAATATTCAGTAGTCACAGACTGCCCGTGGCGTGACCTCGAAACCCTCTTTAGGTATACTAAAACCTGGGGAGAAGGGGTTGAGAAGTTTATTTTCAAATAGGTAAGTTTGATTCGAGGAAGGAGAAGCTTTTGGATGTAGATCATCTCACTAACACCAAGACACCGTCAAGGGTTCACAGGTTTATTACTCTCTCTCTCTCTCTCTTTCTCTCTCACCAGAATTTACTCCTTTCCTTTCTCTTCTCATTCCCCGTCATTTCCTCTGTTTTCTTTCTTTCTCTCCCTCCATCGTTGTTTCCCTTTCTCTCTCTCTCTCTCTCTCTCTCTCTCTCTCTCCCTTCCTTTCTTCCTCCTCGTCCCTCACTACTCTCACTCCTCTTCTATTCTTCTTCCTCTCCTCCTCCTCCTCTTCCTCTTCCTCTTCCTCTTCCTCTTCCTCTCCTCCTCTTCTTCTCCTTCTCTTCCTCTTCCTCTCCCTCTCCTCCTCCACCAGTTCTCTTACTTTTGTTTTTATTTCCCAGAAGACCAAACTTAACACGGTGTGTGTGTGTGTATGTGTGTTCACCTATATATGATTGCAGGGGTCGAGTCTCAGCTCCTGGCTCCACCTCTCCGCTTTATACTACTGGATACACTCTCTCACGTGACTTCTAAGCCCTGTCATACCTACTCTTGAAGCTACACATGGATCATGCTTCCACCACTACGCTGTCCAGGTCGTCCCACTTCCTGACCACTCTGAGGCTAAAGAAGTACTTCCTAACATCCCTGTGGCACATCTGGGTTTTTTAACTTCCAGCTGTGCCCTTGTGTTCCTTTTTCCCGCCTCTTCAACTGCCTTTCCCTGTCCACCATATCAGTTCCTTCAAGAAGGATATAAATTGCAACTATGGGTTACCAGTATCTCTGGTTGGGTTACCAGTTTCTCTGGCTGGGTTACCAGTATCTCTGACTGGGTTACCAGTATCCCTGGATAGGTTACCAGTATCTCTGGCTAGGTTACCAGTATCTCTGGCTAGGTTACCAGTATCTCTGGCTAGGTTACCAGTATCTCTGGCTGGGTTACCAGTATCTCTGGTTGGGTTAACAGTATCTCTGGCTGGGTTACCAGTTTCTCTGGCTGGGTTACCAGTATCTCTGACTGGGTTACTAGTATCTCCGGTTGGGTTACCAGTATCTCTGGTTGGGTTACCAGTATCTCTGGCTGGTTTACCAGTATCTATGGTTAGGTTACCAGTTTCTCTGGTTGGGTTACCAGTATCTCTGACTGGGTTATCAGTATCTCTGGCTGGGTTACCAGTATCTCTGGTTGGGTTACCAGTATCTCTGGTTGGGTTACCAATATCTCTGGCTGGGTTACCAGTATCTCTGACTGGGTTACCAGTATCTCTGGCTAGGTTATCAGTATCTCTGGTTGGGTTACCAGTATCTCTGGTTGGGTTACCAATATCTCTGGCTGGGTTACCAGTATCTCTGACTGGGTTACCAGTATCTCTGGTTGGGTTACCAGTATCTCTTGTTGGGTTACCAGTATCTCTGGTTGGGTTACCAGTTTCTCTGGCTGTGTTACCAGTATCTCTGACCGGGTTACCAGTATCTCTGGTTGGGTTACCATTATCTCTGGCTGGGTTACCAGTATCTCTGGCTGTGTTACCAGTATCTCTGACTGGGTTACAAGTATCTCTGGCTGGGTTACCAGTATCTCTGGTTGGGTTACCAGTATCTCTGGCTGGGTTACCAGGTTCTCTGGTTGTGTTACCAGTATCTCTGACTGGGTTACCAGTATCTCTGGTTGGGTTACCAGTTTCTCTGGCTGTGTTACCAGTATCTCTGACTGAATTACAAGTATCTCTGACTGGGTTACCAGTATCTCTGGTTGGGTTACCAGTATCTCTGGTTGGGTTACCAATATCTCTGGCTGGGTTACCAGTATCTCTGACTGGGTTACCAGTATCTCTGGCTAGGTTACCAGTATCTCTGGCTGGGTTACCAGTATATCTGGTTGGGTTACCAGTATCTCTGGTTGGGTTACCAATATCTCTGGCTGGGTTACCAGTATCTCTGGTTGGGTTACCAGTATCTCTGGATGGGTTACCAGTATCTATGGTTAGGTTACCAGTTTCTCTGGTTGGGTTACCAGTATCTCTGACTGGGTTACCAGTATCTCTGGCTAGGTTACCAGTATCTCTGGCTGGGTTACCAGTATCTCTGGTTGGGTTACCAGTATCTCTGGTTGGGTTACCAATATCTCTGGCTGGGTTACCAGTATCTCTGGTTGGGTTACCAGTATCTATGGCTGGGTTACCAGTATCTCTGGTTGGGTTACCAGTTTCTCTGGCTGTGTTACCAGTATCTCTGGCTGTGTTACCAGTATCTCTGACTGGGTTACAAGTATCTCTGGCTGGGTTACCAGTATCTCTGGTTGGGTTACCATTATCTCTGGCTGGGTTACCAGTATCTCTGGCTGTGTTACCAGTATCTCTGACTGGGTTACAAGTATCTCTGGCTGGGTTACCAGTATCTCTGGTTGGGTTACCAGTATCGCTGGCTGGGTTACCAGTTTCTCTGGCTGTGTTACCAGTATCTCTGACTGGGTTACCAGTATCTCTGGTTGGGTTACCAGTTTCTCTGGCTGTGTTACCAGTATCTCTGGTTGGGTTACCAGTATCTCTGGTTGGGTTACCAGTATCTCTGGTTGGGTTACCAATATCTTTGGCTGGGTTACCAGTATCTCCGATTGGGTTACCAGTTTCTCTGGCTGTGTTACCAGTATCTCTGACTGGGTTACCAGTATCTCTGGTTGGGTTACCAGTTTCTCTGGCTGTGTTACCAGTATCTCTGACTGGGTTACAAGTATCTCTGACTGGGTTACCAGTATCTCTGGTTGGGTTACCAGTATCTCTGGTTGGGTTACCAATATCTTTGGCTGGGTTACCAGTATCTCTGACTGGGTTACCAGTATCTCTGGTTGGGTTACCAGTTTCTCTGGCTGTGTTACCAGTATCTCTGACTGGGTTACAAGTATCTCTGACTGGGTTACCAGTATCTCTGGTTGGGTTACCAGTATCTCTGGTTGGTTACCAATATCTTTGGCTGGGTTACCAGTATCTCTGATTGGGTTACCAGTTTCTCTGGCTGTGTTACCAGTATCTCTGGTTGGGTTACCAGTATCTCTGGTTGGGTTACCAGTATCTCTGGTTGGGTTACCAATATCTTGGCTGGGTTACCAGTATCTCTGATTGGGTTACCAGTTTCTCTGGTGTGTTACCAGTATCTCTGACTGGGTTACCAGTTTCGTGTACAGTTCTCTGGCTGTGTTACCAGTATCTCTGACTGGGTTCAGTATCTGACGTACCAGTATCTCTGGTTGGGTTACCAGTATCTCTGGTTGGGTTACCATATCTCTAGACTTGGGTTACCAGTATCTCTGGCTGGGTTACCAGTATCTCTGGCTGGTTACCAGTATCTCTGCTGGGAGAGTGTACCAGTATCTCTGTTTGGTTACCAGTATCCTGGTGGGTTACCAGTATCTCCATCTGGGTTACCAGTATCTCTGCGTTGGTTACAGTTATCTTCTAGGTACAGTATCCTGGCTTACCAGTATCTCTGCACCATGATCTTGTTGGACAGTATCTCTGGTGCTACCAGTCTTCACTGTGCAGAATCTCACATAGTTACCAGTATCTCGTGGTACCCTCGGTTGTGTAGTAACTGGTATCTCTGGCTGGGTTACAGTATATCTGGCTGGTACCATATCCTGGCTGTACCAGTATCTCTGGCTGGTTACCAGTCATTCTGGCTGAGGTCCAGCATCTCTGGCTAGTTACAGACACAGCTGGTAGTATCCAGCTGGTACAGCATCCATCTGGTTACCAGTATCACCAGCTGTTGTAAACTTAACTCAGTGTAAATACTGCCAAATGGAGAATGCGTCACCCCTTGATCATTATGTTACTGCGTCACACCCTGCTTCATGGCTAGAATGCGTCCACATTAGTCATTATGCTGACTGCGTCAACCTGCGTATGTTGAATGCGTCACACATTACGTCATTATGTGCTGGACTGCGTCACACCCTGCATCATGTGCTAGAATGCGTCACACATTGAGTCATTATGTGCTGGAATGCGTCACACCTTGGGTCATTACGCGCTGGAATGCGTCAACACTGGGCAACGCTGAATGCGTCACACTTATATCTACTGGGAAAGGTCACACTTTGGCCAGTGTACCGCTGGATACCCCACAACTGGCTTACTACGCTGAGTACCCAACTTGGCTACGCCTGGAATCGTCACACCTTGGGTCATTACGCGCTGGAATGTGTCACAACTGGCTTCATTACGCCCAGAACTGTGATAATATGAACGAATTCAGAAACAACTCAGTCACAAATCTTCAACAAACGTTGAGTCATCTTATCGACAGTGGCACTACCTCGTACCCCACAGTGGCACTACCTCGTACCCCACAGTGGCACTACCTCATAACCCATACTGTAACTACCTCGTAACCCACACTGTAACTACCTCGTAACCCACACTGTAACTACCTCGTAACCCACACTGTAACTACCTCGTAACCCACACTGTAACTACCTCATAACCCATACTGTAACTACCTCAAAACCCATACTGTAACTACCTCGTAACCCACACTGTAACTACCTCGTAACCCACACTGTAACTACCTCGTACCCCACACTGTAACTACCTCGTAACCCACACTGTAACTACCTCATAACCCATACTGTAACTACCTCGTAACCCACACTGTAACTACCTCGTAACCCACACTCTAACTACCTCATAACCCATACTGTAACTACCTCGTAACCCACACTGTAACTACCTCGTAACCCACACTGTAACTACCTCGTAACCCACACTGTAACTACCTCATAACCCACACTGCAACTACCTCGTAACCCACACTGTAACTACCTAGTAACCCACAGTGTAACTACCTCGTAACCCACACTGTAACTACCTCGTAACCCACACTGTAACTACCTCGTAACCCACACTCTAACTACCTCGTAACCCACACTCTAACTACCTCGTAACCCACACTGTAACTACCTCGAACCCACACTCTAACTACTCGTAACCCACACTGTAACTACCTCGTAACCCACACTGTAACTACCTCGTAACCCACACTCTAACTACCTCGTAACCTACACTGTAACTACCTCGTAACCCACAATGTAACTACCTCATAACCCACAGTGTAACTTCCTCGTAACCCACACTGTAACTACCTCGTAACCCACATTTTAAGTACCTCGTAACCCACTTAAACTTTTTTAAACCCACAGTATACTGCTTCATAACCACATGTAACTACCTCGTAATCCATCCCTGTAACTACCTCGTAACCCACACTGTAATCTCATAACCCACAGTGTAACTCATTTCAAACCCAACTGTAACTACTCTGTAACCCACTGTAACTACCTACCATACTGTAATTACTCATCACCATGTAACTACCTCATAACCCACTTAAACTTGTTTTTAAAGCCAGCAATATTTGCTACAATATACAAGTTACATAGATCATTCAGAATCTCATGTCAGCCGAGCCGAAATATTTTTGTGAATTTGCGTCTGAATAAATATAAGTCAGTACGATTGTAGCCGGATGTGTACATTGTAACTTGTTAATTATCATTGTAACTTGTTAATTATCATTGTAACTTGTTAATTATCATTGTAACTTGTTAATTATCATTATAACTTGTTCATTATAATTGTAACTTGTTAATTATCATTGTAACTTGTTCATTATAATTGTAACTTGTTAATTATCATTGTAACTTGTTCATTATCATTGTAACTTGTTCATTATCATTGTAACTTGTTAATTATCATTGTAACTTGTTCATTATCAATGTAACTTGTTAATTATCATGGTAACTTGTTAATTATCATTGTAACTTGTTAATTATCATGGTAACTTGTTAATTATCATTGTAACTTGTTAATTATCATTGTAACTTGTTCATTATAATTGTAACTTGTTAATTATCATTGTAACTTGTTAATTATCATTGTAACTTGGTAATTATCATGGTAAATTGTTAATTATCATTGTAACTTGTTAATTATCATTGTAACTTGTTCATTATAATTGCAACTTGTTAATTATCATTGTAACTTGTTCGTTATAATTGTAACTTGTTAATTATCATTGTAACTTGTTCATTATCATTGTAACTTGTTCATTATCATTGTAACTTGTTAATTATCATTGTAACTTGTTCATTATCAATGTAACTTGTTAATTATCATTATAACTTGTTAATTATCATTGTAACTTGTTAATTATCATACCACACCATGGGTATGATGTGACTACTACCCACACCATGGGTATGGTGTGGCTACCACCCACACCATGGGAATGGTGTGGCTACCTCCCACACCATGGGTATGATGTGGCTACCACCCACACTATGGGTATGGTGTGGCTACCACCCACACCATGGGCATGATGTGACTACCACCCACACCATGGGCATGGTGTGGCTACCACCCACACCATGGGTATGGTGTGGCTACCACCCACACCATGGGTATGGTGTGGCTACCTCCCACACCATAGCAACATATGTGTATATTACGTACCAGAATAACCCAAAAATTGACAGACAAAGTGACTTATGTCTATTAGGCTTCTTGTAATATCTTGTTGTTTAAACCTTAAAAGGTAAAACAACTCTCTATGTCTCTCCCTCATGTCTTCCAGTACACTGTGTGTGTGACCCTTACGATTTTAGCACTTCCCGACGAAGGTAATCGGAAGTATTCTCTGGGTTTCGTCGCGTCGTCTCTCACTTGTATTATATTCTATTTTCATTTGTTGTGTCACATTCTTGCTTCTATTTTCTCCTTTTTTTATCTCTTCTCTCTCTCTCTCACCGCTCCCAGGTCGGACATTTGATACCATTAAACTCCGAGCGAGGCTGAGCTAGTCTGTGTAAACAAACTCTTAGAGCAGGTTACCACAAGCCAGGTTACCACAAGCCAGGTTAACACAAGCCAGGTTAACACAAGCCAGGTTACCACAAGCCAGGTTAACACAAGCCAGGTTACCACAAGCCAGGTTACCACAAGCCAGGTTACCACAAGCCAGGTTACCACAAGCCAGGTTACCACAAGCCAGGTTAACACAAGCCAGGTTAACACAAACCAGGTTACCACAAGCCAGGTTACCACAAGCAGGTTACCACAAGCCAGGTTACCACAAGCCAGGTTACCACAAGCCAGGTTAACACAAGCCAGGTTACCACAAGCCAGGTTACCACAAGCCAGGTTACCACAAGCCAGGTTACCACAAGCCAGGTTACCACAAGCCAGGTTACCACAAGCCAGGTTACCACAAGCCAGGTTACCACAAGCCAGGTTAACACAAGCCAGGATAACACAAACCAGGTTAACACAAGCTAGGTTAACACAAGCCAGGTTACCACAAGCCAGGTTAACACAAGCCAGGTTACCACAAGCCAGGTTACCACAAGCCAGGTTACCACAAGCCAGGTTAACACAAGCTCCACTGTATTGTATAAATTGTTGAACCTGCTGTACGGGGGTTCAGGTCCATTGTACTGCTGGTCAGAACCTTCCTCTCTCAACCAGTCTTATCTTAAAGAATATTCTCTGTCATATCAGTTTCATGACTCGTTGAAGCAGAAGAAGAAGAAGAAGAAGAAGAAGAAGAAGAAGAAGAAGAAGAAGAAGAAGAAGAAGAAGAAGAAGAAGAAGAAGAAGAAGAAGGAGAAGAAGAAGACGAAGAAAAGGAAGAAGAAGAAGAGAAGAAAAGAAGAAGAAGAAGAAGAAGAAGAAGAAGAAGAAGAAGAAGAGGAAGAAGAAAAGAAGAAAGGAAGAAGAAAGAAAGAAGAAGAAGAAGAAGAAGAAGAAGAAGGGAAGAAGAATGAAGAAATGGAAGAAGAAGAAGAAGAAGAAGAAGAAGAAGAAGAAGAAGAAGAAGAAGAAGAAGAGAGAAGAAGAAGAAAAGAAGAAAGAAGAAGAAGAAAAGAAGGAAGAAGAAGAAGAAGAAGAAGAAGAAGAAGAAGAAGAAGAAGAAGAAGAAGAAGAAGAAGAAGAAGAAGAAGAAGAAGAAGAAGAAGGAGAAGAAGAAGAAGAAGAAGGGAAGAAGAATAAGAAGAAATGGAAGAAGAGGAAGAAGAAGAAAAGGAAGAAGAAGAAGAAGAAGCAGAAGAAGAAGAAGAAGAAGAAGAAGAAGAAGGAGAAGAAGAAGAAGAAGAAGAAGAAGAAGAAGAAGAAGAAGAAGGAGAAGAAGAAGAAGGGGAATAAGAATAAGAAGAAATGGAAGAAGAGGAAGAAGAAGAAAAGGAAGAAGAAGAAGAAGAAGAAGAAGAAGAAGAAGAAGAAGAAGAAGAAGAAGGAGAAGAAGAAGAAGAAGAAGAAGAAGAAGAAGAAGAAGGAGAAGAAGAAGAAGAAGAAAAGAAGAAGAAGGAGAAGAAGAAGAAGAAGAAGAAGAAGAAGAAGGAGAAGAAGAAGAAAAGAAGAAGAAGAAGAAAAGAAGAAGAAGAAGAAGAAGAAGAAGAAGAAGAAGAAGAAGAAGAAGAAGAAGAAGACGAAGAAGAAGGAGAAGAAGAAGAAGAAGAAGAAGAAGAAGGAGAAGGAGAAGAAGAAGAAGAAGAAGAAGAAGAAGAAGAAGAAGACGAAGAAGAAGAAGAAGAAGAAGAAGAAGAAGAAGAAGAAAAATAAGAAGAAGAAGAAGAAGAAAAAAAGGAAGAAGAAGAAGAAGATTAAGAAGAAATGGAAGAAGAGGAAGAAGAAGAAAAGGAAGAAGAAGAAGAAGAAGAAGAAGAAGAAGAAGAAGAAGAAGAAGAAGAAGAAGAAGAAGAAGAAGAAGAAGAAGAAGAAGAAGGAGAAGAATAATAAGATGAAGAAGAAAAAAGCTTTTATCCGGATTATAAACCCGGAGGTTTATTAACCCAGGATAACCCAATAAAGCCGAGTCATCAGACTGTCTGGCCTATTTCCCCCCCCTCACTTACTGAAACTAACTTAACCTAACTTAAACTAACTTAATATACCTAAATCTAACTTTAAAAAATAAATCGAAGAGAATAGGAGACGTAAAATACCTTAAATTGAGCGAAACGTCAACCATTGACGAGTGTTTCTCACTCGTGTGTCTCATTGAGAGTTCTGACCTCTTGTATCCCTCTGAGAGAGATCTTAACCTTATTTGTCCTGTCTACATCCTAGAGTATTTTGTATGTCGTAATCGTATCTCCTCTGATTACTAGACTTACATTATACAAAAGTAAGCAGGTAGATTTACATTATACAAGGGTAAGCAGGTAGATTTGCATTATACAAGGGTAAGCAGGTAGATTTACATTATACAAGGGTAAGCAGGTAGATTTACATTATACAAGGGTAAGCAGGTAGATTTACATTATACAAGGGTAAGCAGGTAGATTTACATTATACAAGGGTAAGCAGGTAGATTTACATTATACAAGGGTAAGCAGGTAGATTTACATTATACAAGGGTAAGCAGGTATTTGCATTATACAAGGGTAAGCAGGTAGATTTACATTATACAAGGGTAACAGGTAGATTTACATTATACAAGGGTAAGCAGGTAGATTTACATTATACAAGGGTAAGCAGGTAGATTTACATTATACAAGGGTAAGCAGGTAGATTTACATTATACAAGGGTAAGCAGGTAGATTTGCATTATACAAGGGTAGCAGGTAGATTTGATTATACAAGGGTAAGCAGGTAGATTTACATTATACAAGGGTAAGCAGGTAGATTTACATTATACAAGGGTAAGCAGGTAGATTTACATTATACAAGGGTAAGCAGGTAGATTTACATTATACAAGGGTAAGCAGGTAGATTTACATTATACAAGGGTAAGCAGGTAGATTTGCATTATACAAGGGTAAGCAGGTAGACTTACATTATACAAGGGTAAGTAGGTGTATTTACATTATACAAGGGTAAGCAGGTAGATTTACATTATACAAGGGTAAGCAGGTAGATTTACATTATACAAGGGTAAGCAGGTAGATTTACACTATACAAGGGTAAGCAGGTAGATTTACATTATACAAGGGTAAGCAGGTAGATTTACATTATACAAGGGTAAGCAGGTAGATTTGCATTATACAAGGGTAAGCAGGTAGATTTACATTATACAAGGGTAAGCAGGTAGATTTACATTATACAAAAGTAAGCAGGTAGCTTTACATTATTCAAGGGTAAGCAGGTAGATTTACATTATACAAGGGTAAGCAGATAGCTTTACATTATACAAGGGTAAGCAGATAGCTTTACATTATACAAGGGTAAGCAGGTAGATTTACATTATACAAGGGTAAGCAGGTAGCTTTACATTATACAAAGGTAAGCAGGTAGATTTACATTATACAAGGGTAAGCAGGTAGCTTTACATTATACAAGGGTAAGCAGGTAGATTTACATTATACAAGGGCAAGCAGGTAGATTTACATTATACAAGGGTAAGCAGGTAGATTTGCATTATACAAGGGTAAGCAGGTAGATTTACAATATACAAGGGTAAGCAGGTAGATTTACATTATACAAGGGTAAGCAGGTAGATTTACATTATACAAGGGTAAGCAGTTAGATTTACATTATACAAAAGTAAGCAGGTAGCTTTACATTATTCAAGGGTAAGCAGGTAGATTTACATTATACAAGGGTAAGCAGATAGCTTTACATTATACAAGGGTAAGCAGATAGCTTTACATTATACAAGGGTAAGCAGGTAGATTTACATTATACAAGGGTAAGCAGGTAGATTTACATTATACAAGGGTAAGCAGGTAGCTTTACATTATACAAGGGTAAGCAGGTAGATTTACATTATACAAGGGTAAGCAGGTGTATTTACATTATACAAGGGTAAGCAGGTGTATTTACATTATACAAGGGTAAGCAGGTAGATTTACATTATACAAGGGTAAGCAGGTGTATTTACATTATACAAGGGTAAGCAGGTAGATTTACATTATACAAGGGTAAGCAGGTGTATTTACATTATACAAGGGTAAGCAGGTGTATTTACATTATACAAGGGTAAGCAGGTGTATTTACATTATACAAGGGTAAGCAGGTAGATTTACATTATACAAGGGTAAGCAGGTGTATTTACATTATACAAGGGTAAGCAGGTAGATTTACATTATACAAGGGTAAGCAGGTGTATTTACATTATACAAGGGTAAGCAGGTGTATTTACATTATACAAGGGTAAGCAGGTAGATTTACATTATACAAGGGTAAGCAGGTAGATTTACATTATACAAGGGTAAGCAGGTGTATTTACATTATACAAGGGTAAGCAGGTGTATTTACATT
The DNA here is from genome assembly GCA_009830355.1 of Cherax destructor. Taxonomy (NCBI): domain Eukaryota; kingdom Metazoa; phylum Arthropoda; class Malacostraca; order Decapoda; family Parastacidae; genus Cherax; species Cherax destructor. The sequence goes on from WNWK01001557.1 coordinate 24,223, forward strand.
ATACAAGGGTAAGCAGGTAGATTTACATTATACAAGGGTAAGCAGGTAGATATACATTATACAAGGGTAAGCAGGTAGATTTACATTATACAAGGGTAAGCAGGTAGATTTACATTATACAAGGGTAAGCAGGTAGATTTACATTATACAAGGGTAAGCAGGTAGATTTGCATTATACAAGGGTAAGCAGGTAGATTTGCATTATACAAGGGTAAGCAGGTAGATTTACATTATACAAGGGTAAGCAGGTAGATTTACATTATACAAGGGTAAGCAGGTAGATTTACATTATACAAGGGTAAGCAGGTAGATTTACATTATACAAGGGTAAGCAGGTAGATTTACATTATACAAGGGTAAGCAGGTAGATTTGCATTACTCAAGGGTAAGCAGGTAGATTTACATTATACAAGGGTAAGCAGGTGTATTTACATTATACAAGGGTAAGCAGGTAGATTTACATTATACAAGGGTAAGCAGGTAGATTTACATTATACAAGGGTAAGCAGGTAGATTTGCATTATACAAGGGTAAGCAGGTAGATTTGCATTATACAAGGGTAAGCAGGTAGATTTACATTATACAAGGGTAAGCAGGTAGATTTACATTATACAAAAGTAAGCAGGTAGCTTTACATTATTCAAGGGTAAGCAGGTAGATTTACATTATACAAGGGTAAGCAGATAGCTTTACATTATACAAGGGTAAGCAGGTAGATTTACATTATACAAGGGTAAGCAGGTAGATTTACATTATACAAGGGTAAGCAGGTAGATTTACATTATACAAGGGTAAGCAGGTTGATTTACATTATACAAGGGTAAGCAGGTAGATTTACATTATACAAGGGTAAGCAGGTAGATTTACATTATACACGAGGTAGGTATTGTTGAACATTTTCAGCATCCCGGGGGTTGAAAGATCAATATCGTCACCAGAGGCATTTATTCCCGCAGCTGAGTGTGAGAGAGCTGAGAAAGCAGGTCCCCCCGTGAGAGAGAGAGAGAGGCTTTAAACCCCAGTCTCCCCCAGTTCCTTTAGTAGAGATTAAAGGAGACAGAAAGGTCCATTAATCCGGTGGTTGTTGACATAAGCGCTGGCACTGAGTAATTGGCGCTTTGAGTGTTCCCTTGTGTGTGTGCGTGTGTGTGTGTGTTGTGATTCCCACGAGATGGCACAACTACGATAACTGATCATTGTTAGTCCCTCAATTACGATAACTGATCATTCTTGATTCCACAACTACGATAGCTGATCAGTGTTGGTCCTACAACTACGATAGCTGATCATTGTTGGTCCCACAACTACGATAACTGATCATTGTTGGTCCCACAACTACGATAGCTGATCATTGTTGGTTCCACAACTACGATAGCTGATCATTGTTGGTTCCACAACTACGATAGCTGATCATTGTTGGTTCCACAACTACGATAGCTGATCATTGTTGGTTCCACAACTACGATAGCTGATCATTGTTGGTTCCACTTTTACGATAACTGATCATTGTTGGTCCCACAACTACGATAGCTGATCATTGTTGGTTCCACAACTACGATAGCTGATCATTGTTGGTTCCACAACTACGATAGCTGATCATTGTTAGTTCCACAACTACGATAGCTGATCATTGTTGGTTCCACAACTACGATAGCTGATCATTGTTGGTTCCACAACTACGATAGCTGATCATTGTTGGTCATATAACTACGATAGCTGATCATTGTTGGTCCCATAACTACGATAGCTGATCATTGTTGGTTCCACAACTACGATAGCTGATCATTGTTGGTTCCACAACTACGATAGCTGATCATTGTTGGTCCCATAACTACGATAGCTGATCATTGTTGGTCCCATAACTACGATAGCTGATCATTGTTGGTTCCACAACTACGATAGCTGATCATTGTTGGTTCCACAACTACGATAGCTGATCATTGTTGGTCCCACAACTACGATAGCGGCCTGGAACAAACCTCGCTCTAGCAGTACATGTAGGGTACACAATACCCACAAGAGGAAGAATTAGACATGTGCAACATCTGAGAATCTTTATCGTAGACGTTTCGCCATCCAGGGGCGAAACGTCTACAATAAAGATACCCAGATCTTGCACGTGTGTCTAATTGTTCATCGTTCTAGTATGTGATTATTTTATTTTGTTTAATTATTAATAGCAACTGTTATGAATGTTATAATGAAAACGAGATATCGTTTATTGTCTATAATCCAAATATTTTTCTTTTGATTATTTACCATTTTTTATAATGTCTGATAATTTTGATAATGAGTAGTTATACAGGTAGTTAGCCTTGCACTAACTACCTGTGTAGCGAGTGGTGGTCACGGATAGAATTTAGTCAACTACCAAGTGTAGTCTTTCACATCCCTCATACTTGCTCTGAGATCAGCAGTCGGCGATTTGCTGGTAACTGGGAAGGATGTTAGCAGTTGCTCTGTCTCCATGAACATAGCCTCACAGGCAAACATCTTGTCCTGCATACATCATTTTGGGGCTTTGAATTTTTGAGCATTATCTTGAGTCAGCAGTCTAGGTCTACTGTGTGGACACTGTTGTTTTAACCACAAGGATGAACATAGCCTCTGAACTTCATACAGCTGACCATGAAATGCTAGGCTTTCAGTAGCGCATGTCTTACATTATGTCGTAGCGGACTTTGTGCCACTTCGTTATAGTTGAACACTGTGAGAGGTGTTACTACTGTGCACTGTGCACAACCTCTGTGCTGCAGAATGGGACTTAGACCTGTCGTGCATCTGTCGTCGGTGGGCAGAGAGATGTATAAGTCTTAGGAATGAGATTGCCTCGCTTTAGGTGATGTTGGCTTTTGTTAACTCTTGGCATATTGGGCTAACTCTGCTTTGTCTGGTGTGGACTCGGGAAGAAGTTTGCTTTTGCATACAAAGTAATCTTAGCATTTGCCAATCATTGTGGACTCTGCCTAAACTAGGATTGAGGGAACTTCGTCTCTGATTACCTTGTTAGTGTCGATACTCTGTGTACCTAGACTAGATGACACAAATGTTCTGTGTTCATAGTGAGTTGCACACGAAGGGTCGTGTACTAGTGAGTTGCACACGAAGGGTCGTGTACTAGTGAGTTGCACACGAAGGGTCGTGTACTAGTGAGCTGCACACCTTGATACTTGTGCTAGTCTAAAGAGTTTGCTGTGATGTGTCTATGTGATTAGTCAAGTGTCGAACTTGGAATATTTATAATTTTTGAGTCGATTAACTCACACTCGGCACATCGGCCAATAGTTCAAGATATCTTTATTCGGTAAAGATAGTTATAGTGCACGCCTCTCGTTGAACCAGAAATATTTTGATTAATGAACAAAAGTAAGATTTTAGGCTTGAAACTCTGTTGTGCAAGCAGACTCTGTTTTGATGGCTGAGTCAACTATGGCTCACACTGCTAATGGACAGACATGTAGCTACGATAACTGCTCGTTGTTGGTCCTATAACTATGATAGCTTCTAGTTGATAGTGTCATAACTACGACAGCGGGTCACTGTTGACTACTGGAACCTCACGTAGCTGATGTGTAGTCATGTATGCGTTAGATGTACTTGTGTATACTCGAGTACATCAAGGTGTACAACGTGTACACCACACACACACACACACACACACAAGAGGGGAAACTCAAGAATACAAGAGAAATATTCTCCCCGTAAAGGACATTTGCAAATTTACCTCTGAATAAATTTTAGGCGCACTTCCATTTCCGTAACACAAGTCCGCATTCACTCGCGCGAATACGCGAATAATTTTCCATAACAGAGAAGACAATATCACTTACCTCGGACAATTTACCTCTTAAAAGCTGATCAGATTTCCATACCGAAAGCCCTGTAGTGCCGTACGGGCTTTGGGCTCAGGGGTAAATTGGGAAAGTATCCCGGGAAAGGTTGAGGAAAAAACAAAGAATGAGACTAACTGAGTCATGTATATATAAGTCTGTGTCCGAGGTGCTGAAGGAGGGTTATGTAGAGTGGAGGCTGTGTGATGGTGGCTGGAGGGAGGGAGAGAGGGAGAGAGAGAGAGAGGGAGAGAGAGAGAGAGAGAGAGAGGGAGAGAGAGAGAGAGAGAGGGAGAGAGGGAGATGATTTCATTGGTGAGTGGTTCAGAGAACCGAAAAGTTGATAAATTAGACACATGTGCAACAGTTGGGTATCTTTGTTGGGGAAACGTTTCGCCCACACAGTGGCTTCGTCAGTACGATAGAAAGGAGAATGGTGAAGATCAGAGGTTGTTTGAGGTAATCAGTCCCTCAACCTGGAGCCGATGTAATCTACTCCAGGTTGAGTACTTGAGTACTTGAGTACTTGAGTACTTGCTGGAAGCCACTGCCTGATGATAAGTCGCAGGACTTTCAAACGTCTGGCTCGGCAAGAACTTGAACTCCTTTTATTGAGGATTCACATCTTATAAAAAATATCTACTGAAGCCAGAGTTTCTGAAGCCAGGGTTTCTGAAGCCAGAGTTTCTGAAGCTAGGGTTTCTGAAGCTAGGGTTTCTGAAGCCAGAGTTTCTGAAGCCAGGGTTTCTGAAGCTAGGGTTTCTGAAGCCATAGTTTCTGAAGCCAGGGTTTCTGAAGCCAGAGTTTCTGAAGCCAGGGTTTCTGAAGCCTTGGTTTCTGAAGCCAGAGTTTCTGAAGCCAGGGTTTCTGAAGCTAGGGTTTCTGAAGCCAGGGTTTCTGAAGCCAGGGTTTCTGAAGCCAGACTTTCTTAAGCCAGAGTTTCTGAAGCCAGGGTTTCTGAAGCCAGGGTTTCTGAAGCCAGAGTTTCTGAAGCCAGGGTTTCTGAAGCCAGAGTTTCTGAAGCCAGGGTTTCTGAAGCTAGGGTTTCTGAAGCCAGGGTTTCTGAAGCCAGGGTTTCTGAAGCCAGACTTTCTGAAGCTAGGGTTTCTGAAGCCAGGGTTTCTGAAGCCAGGGTTTCTGAAGCCAGGGTTTCTGAAGCCAGAGTTTCTGAAGCCAGGGTTTCTGAAGCCAGGGTTTCTGAAGCCAGAGTTTCTGAAGCCAGGGTTTCTGAAGCCAGACTTTCTGAAGCTAGGGTTTCTGAAGCTAGGGTTTCTGAAGCCAGGGTTTCTGAAGCCAGGGTTTCTGAAGCCAGAGTTTCTGAAGCCAGGGTTTCTGAAGCCAGGGTTTCTGAAGCCAGAGTTTCTGAAGCCAGGGTTTCTGAAGCCAGACTTTCTGAAGCTAGGGTTTCTGAAGCTAGGGTTTCTGAAGCCAGGGTTTCTTAAGCCAGGGTTTCTGAAGCCAGAGTTTCTGAAGCCAGGGTTTCTGAAGCCAGGGTTTCTGAAGCCAGAGTTTCTGAAGCCAGGGTTTCTGAAGCCAGACTTTCTGAAGCTAGGGTTTCTGAAGCTAGGGTTTCTGAAGCCAGGGTTTCTGAAGCCAGAGTTTCTGAAGCCAGGGTTTCTGAAGCCAGGATTTATGAAGCCAGGGTTTCTGAAGCCAGGGTTTCTGAAGCCAGAGTTTCTGAAGCCAGGGTTTCTGAAGCCAGACTTTCTGAAGCTAGGGTTTCTGAAGCTAGGGTTTCTGAAGCCAGGGTTTCTTAAGCCAGGGTTTCTGAAGCCAGAGTTTCTGAAGCCAGGGTTTCTGAAGCCAGGGTTTCTGAAGCCAGAGTTTCTGAAGCCAGGGTTTCTGAAGCCAGACTTTCTGAAGCTAGGGTTTCTGAAGCTAGGGTTTCTGAAGCCAGGGTTTCTGAAGCCAGAGTTTCTGAAGCCAGAGTTTCTGAAGCCAGGGTTTCTGAAGCCAGGGTTTCTGAAGCCAGAGTTTCTGAAGCCAGGGTTTCTGAAGCCAGACTTTCTGAAGCTAGGGTTTCTGAAGCTAGGGTTTCTGAAGCCAGGGTTTCTGAAGCCAGGGTTTCTCAAGCCAGAGTTTCTGAAGCCAGGGTTTCTGAAGCCAGGGTTTCTGAAGCCAGAGTTTCTGAAGCCAGGGTTTCTGAAGCCAGACTTTCTGAAGCTAGGGTTTCTGAAGCTAGGGTTTCTGAAGCCAGGGTTTCTGAAGCCAGGGTTTCTGAAGCCAGAGTTTCTGAAGCCAGGGTTTCTGAAGCCAGGGTTTCTGAAGCCAGACTTTCTGAAGCCAGGGTTTCTGAAGCCAGACTTTCTGAAGCTAGGGTTTCTGAAGCTAGGGTTTCTGAAGCCAGGGTTTCTAAGCCAGGGTTTCTGAAGCCAGAGTTTCTGAAGCCAGGGTTTCTGAAGCCAGGGTTTCTGAAGCCAGAGTTTCTGAAGCCAGGGTTTCTGAAGCCAGACTTTCTGAAGCTAGGGTTTCTGAAGCTAGGGTTTCTGAAGCCAGGGTTTCTGAAGCCAGGGTTTCTGAAGCCAGAGTTTCTGAAGCCAGGGTTTCTGAAGCCAGGGTTTCTGAAGCCAGGGTTTCTGAAGCTAGAGTTTCTGAAGCCAAGGTTTCTGAAGCCAGAGTTTCTGAAGCTAGGGTTTCTGAAGCTAGGTTTTCTGAAGCTAGGGTTTCTGAAGCCAGAGTTTCTGAAGCCAGGGTTTCTGAAGCCAGGGTTTCTGAAGCCAGGGTTTCTGAAGCCAGAGTTTCTGAAGCCACGGTTTCTGAAGCTAGGGTTTCTGAAGCCAGGGTTTCTGAAGCCAGGGTTCATGAAGCCAGGGTCTACGAAGCCAGGGTTTCTAAAGTCTGGGTTTATGAAGCCAGGGTTTCTGAAGCTAGGGTTTCTGAAGCCAGGATTTATGAAGCCAGGGTTTATAAAGCCAAGGTTTCTGAAGTCAGAGTTTCTGAAGCCAGGTTTCTGAAGCCAGGATTCATGAAGCCAGGGTTTCTGAAGCCAGGGTTCATGAAGCCAGGGTCTATGAAGCCAGGGTTTCTAAATTCAGGGTTTATAAAGCCAGGGTTTCTGAAGCCAGGGTTTCTGAAGACAGGGTTTATGAAGCCAGGTTTCTGAAGCCAGGATTCATGAAGCCAGGGTTTATGAAGCCAGGGTTTCTGAAGTCAGGGTTTATGAAGCCACGGTTTATGAAGCCAGAGTTTATGAAGCCAGGATTTCTGATGCCAGGGTTTATGAATCCAGAGTTTCTGAAGTCAGGGTTTATGAAGCCAGGGTTTCTGAAGTCAGGGTTTCTGAAGCCAGGGTTTCTGAAGTCAGGGTTTATAAAGCCAAGGTTTCTGAAGTCAGGGTTTCTGAAGCCAGGGTTTATGAAGCCAGGGTTTCTGAAGCCAGGATTTATGAAGCCAGGGTTTCTGAAGCCAGGGTTTATGAAGTCAGGGTTTATAAAGCCAAGGTTTCTGAAGTCAGGGTTTCTGAAGTCAGGGTTTATGAAGCCAGGGTTTCTGAAGCCAGGATTTATGAAGCCAGGGTTTCTGAAACCAGGGTTTATGAAGTCAGGGTTTATAAAGCCAAGGTTTCTGAAGTCAGGGTTTCTGAAGTCAGGGTTTATGAATCCAGGGTTTCTGAAGCCAGGATTTATGAAGCCAGGGTTTCTGAAGCCAGGGTTTATGAAGTCAGGGTTTATAAAGCCAAGATTTCTGAAGACAGGGTTTCTGAAGCCAGGGTTTATGAAGCCAGGGTTTATGAAGCCAGGGTTTATGAAGCCAGGGTTTATGAAGCCAGGGTTTATGAAGCCAGGGTTTATGAACCTGTCGAGAAGAGAGAGAGAGAGAGAGAGAGAGAGAGAGAGAGAGAGAGAGAGAGAGAGAGAGAGAGAGAGAGAGAGGGAGAGAGAGAAAATCTTCCGGGTTTGCACCATCCGTAACACAGACATTCAGACATAAATTTATAGTCACTTTGTGTCTTCTCTCTGCATAACTTTGTCAGTACTGTCGTAACACCAGCAGTGTGAGTGTCTGTGAGAGTCACTTTGTCAGTACTGCCGTGACACCAGCAGTGTGAGTGTCTGTGAGAGTCACTTTGTCTCTACTGCCGTAACACCAGCAGTGTGAGTGTCTGTGAGAGTCACTTTGTCAGTACTGTCGTAACACCAGCAGTGTGAGTGTCTGTGAGAGTCACTTTGTCAGTACTGTCGTAACACCAGCAGTGTGAGTGTCTGTGAGAGTCACTTTGTCTCTACTGCCGTAACACCAGCAGTGTGAGTGTCTGTGAGAGTCATTTTCACTCTCTCTCACAGGCAGTACCATCCCTGGATGATATACCTAATTCTCACTCCCAATATATATATATATATATATATATATATATATATATATATATATATATATATATATATATATATATATATATATATATATATATATATAGGATGGGTCCACCTCTGGTGTCAATTGTGGGACCCATTGCCTCGGAGAAGTGGATAAAAGACTTCAAGGAAGAATATTTAGATTTCTTTCTGAAGCTATTTGAATATTCCACTTCCCTACCACCCATCTTTTTACAAACTTTATTTCAAGACAAAATACAATGGGAGTAAAACAACATAGATAACAACTCAGAGCTACATGTCAAATACTTCGTCCAACTCCCCGGTAGTGGGCCGCGTGCCCAGAATACTGCAGGCATTTCCCCTCTGGATCGCAACACTGAGTCTCTGAAAGAGGAAGCTGGTCGCCCTGTGGTCCTTGGTTTCTATGATGAGTTTTCCACCCAGCTCCTTGAGAAACTTTAGAGCACACTTGCCCCATGCTCCATTGGTCTCCGACCTATTGGGATGAAGTTATAGCAAGAGGGAAGGTCTTCATATTTGCGGGTCTTCTGGGTCTCCCAGTGGCTGGCAGCTCCACCCCCTTCGGCTAAGGAGTGTGGCAGGTAGGTGTCTGCCAATGTGGCAGCACAGGTGTAGTCCCAAGCAATCTGCTTACCATCCTTCCAGGGTAGCATAGTGGCTCCATCAGGACGCTTTTGACTTTCATCAGACCTCTGCACTTGGGGTTCCTGTTGAGCTGGGCAACGGGCTGTGGCGAGGCTTCAGTGTTGCTATATATATATATATATATATATATATATATATATATATATATATATATATATATATATATATATATATAGCAACACTGCGACTAACTAGGACTCGAACCCATTCTGGTTTGGCCCATCTCATGGTGAGCGAAAACCACATGACGCTCTAATATACATATATATATATATATATATATATATATATATATATATATATATATATATATATATATATATATATATATATATATATATATATATATATATATTAAGTATTGCTAACAGACGCAAACAATAAGTCAATAAACAAAAACAAAGGAGAGGTTGGATATTAGCTCAAGGCCTTTCACACTGCCCCATTGCTTCATCAGGAGCTGGCAATGTGAGGAAATGGAGACGAGGTGGAAAATCCTGCAATCAGCCATAGTATCCATTATTTTGATCTGATATCTCGCGAAATTATAGGTCCATAGACCTTGTATTTTAGGAGAAATTTTTGTGGGATTAGGGGATTAGGGAGGGATGCCAGCCGCGAGTGTTGTACGTCAGGCAGCGAGGGTGGGAGGGATGCCAGCCGCGAGTGTTGTACGTCAGGCAGCGAGGGTGGGGGTATTAGACGCCAGGCAACGAATAGTAGTTGCAGGCTGTGGGTGGTGGGTGCCAGGGAGCCACAGCTGGTGCCAAGCTGCGAACTGGGAACAATACAACCAATATATGGAGCCAGGAAGAAAATATTTGAAACCAGGCAGCGAATATCTGGAGCCAGGCAGCGGGTATTTGAAGCAATACAGCGGGTATTTGAAGCAAGACAGCGGGTATTTGAAGCAAGACAGCGGGTATCTGGAGCCAGGCAGCGGGTATTTGAAGCAAGACAGCGGGTATTTGAAGCAAGACAGCGAATATCTGGAGCCAGGCAGCGGGTATTTGAAGCAAGACAGCGGGTATTTGAAGCAAGACAGCGGGTATTTGAAGCAAGGCAGCGGGTATCTGGAGCCAGACAGCAGATATCTGGAGCCAGACAGCAGATATCTGGAGCCAGGCAGCGGATATCTGGAGCCAGGCAGCAAATATCTACTAGAAGTGTGAGAGAGGTTAGGTCACTTTCTAGCCGCTACTTAGAGTGTTATATCCCACAACTGTCTCACTTCTCCCACTGATGAGAAACCCCACAACTGTCTCACTTCCCCCACTGATGAGAAACCCCACAACTGTCTCACTTCCCCCACTGATGAGAAACCCCACAACTGTCTCACTTCTCCCACTGATGAGAAACCCCACAACTGTCTCACTTCCCCCACTGATGAGAAACCCCACAACTGTCTCACTTCCCCCACTGATGAGAAACCCCACAACTGTCTCACTTCCCCCACTGATGAGAAACCCCACAACTGTCTCACTTCCCCCACTGATGAGAAACCCCACAACTGTCTCACTTCCCCCACTGATGAGAAACCCCACAACTGTCTCACTTCCCCCACTGTTGAGAAACCCCACAACTGTCTCACTTCCCCCACTGATGAGAAACCTCACAACTGTCTCACTTCCCCCACTGTTGAGAAACCCCACAACTGTCTCACTTCCCCCACAACTGTCTCACTTCCCCACTGATGACAAACCCCACAACTGTCTCACTTCCCCCACTGATGAGAAACCCCTTAACTGTCTCACTTCCCCCACTGATGAGAAACCCCACAACTGTCTCACTTCCCCCACTGATGAGAAACCCCACAACTGTCTCACTTCCCCCACTGTTGAGAAACCCCACTTTATTAACACTGGCCACCGGACATCTCTCACGACCCTCGTGTTGTCTCTTCCTTGTGGACCAGAGACCAAAATTATGACGATGCCTCGTAACACTGCCTCTTGGAATGCCACCCGGTGACACTCCTGAGTTACCGCTAGCAGAATCCTCAAAAGAGAGAGATGAAGATTCAACTCAAAAATTTCGTACGAGAATGTGATATGCAAATTATTTGCTGATGCAATGAAAAGCTTGGAAATGAGGCCTTGGTTAGGGCCTCTCCCCGTGTGAATTATACGGGCTGGAGATGACTGTCTCCCTCCCGTGTAAATTATACTGCCTGAAGGTGGCGCTTCCCCACTATGTAAATCATACGGATTGTATGATCATCCCCCCGTGTAAATTATACAAGATTCATGAACCAGCAGAGTATATTATGAGTGGGTAAACACGGGAGTGACAGGTCCAGTGAGAGAGCAGCCTCCGTCTCGCTCACTCAACAAAACATTTATCTAGGAAACGTTTCGCCCAATGTATCTTCTTCAGTCATTAATCAGAGACAATTAAGACACGAATATATAAGAGGCGATCGTCAGGTGGCAAGTTGTTAGAGTAGTAGTAGTAGTAGCATGAGTAGTAGTAGTAGTAGTAGTAGTAGTAGTAATATTAGTAGTAATAGTAGCAGCAGTAGTACCGCTGTGGTGGAATGTGTTGGGTTGAGAAGGACCTGTCAGCAGTGGGTAATCACAAAAAGGTTTACCAGATGTAAATACGAATATATAAGTAGAGTTGGTGGGTGTTGAGGCTGCAGTGGTGTCTGGCAGTGACGCTCTTAATGCTGTCTACCACTCATCTTTACCTTGGTTCTGAATATTCTATGGCTGTCTGACTTTTGAGGAATGGTGGTGGTTACTGCTGTCATGGCTGCTTCCAGGCACGTGCCTCTTTGTAAATGGCTTTCGGGAATTATTAGTTTAGCTTTATTGAACTTCATGATGCGTCCCTCTGCTGCTGGGTTACACGCAGGTGTTGTTTTGATGGTCCCGTCTGCAGGTGTTTTGGGGTTCTTGTTCACACCATATATTGTCTTTAGACACGACAACTCTAGTGTTTTCAGCCTAATCCTCCTCGCTGCAACGTTTAAAACCCATGCTTCACAACCGTATGGTAGTGTTGGCTATGATACATTTCCCCTTAGGCCTTCATGGATTAAATTCTTTCTTACCACAGATGCCTCAACATTCCTCCCACCTTCTTGCCCACGTTTATTCTAGGGTTCACTTCGTTAGGCAGGTCCAAGTCACCTACTGGCCCATATTAGGCAGGTCCAAGTCACCTACTGGCCCATGCTAGGCAGGTCCAAGTCACATCCACGTGATGATGATATGTAGAAGGAGGAGGAAGAGGAGAATGATCAGATGGAAGAGGATTGACAATGTAAGCTAGAAAATTAATTGGCCCTTGTTACATAGTGTTTATTATTGTCTCCGGCCAGCGCTAATTACACTTGTCAGTTGTTATATTAACCAGACCCTCGGTTATATTGACCAGTGTTGATACACTAGACAGTTATATTAACCAGTCCCTCGGTTATATTGACCAGTGTTGATACACTAGACTGTTATATTAACTAGTCCCTCGGTTATATTGACCAGTGTTAATACACTAGACTGTTGTTATATTAACCAGTCCCTCGGTTATATTGACCAGTGTTGATAAACTAGACAGTTATATTAACCAGTCCCTCGGTTATATTGACCAGTGTTGATACACTAGACTGTTGTTATATTGACCAGTGTTGATACAGTATACAGTTGTTATATTAACCAGACCCTCGGTTATATTGACCAGTGTTGATACACTAGACAGTTATATTAACTAGTCCCTCGGTTATATTGACCACTGTTGATACACTAGACTGTTGTTATATTAACCAGTCCCTCGGTTATATTGACCAGTGTTGATACACTAGACTGTTGTTATATTAACCAGTCCCTCGGTTATATTGACCAGTGTTGATACACTAGACTGTTGTTATATTAACCAGACCCTCGGTTATATTGACCAGTGTTGATACACTAGACAGTTATATTAACTAGTCCCTCGGTTATATTGACCAGTGTTGATACACTAGACTGTTGTTATATTAACCAGTCCCTCGGTTATATTGACCAGTGTTGATACACTAGACTGTTGTTATATTAACCAGTCCCTCGGTTATATTGACCAGTGTTGATACACTAGACTGTTGTTATATTAACCAGTCCCTCGGTTATATTGACCAGTGTTGATACACTAGACACTTATATTAACCAGTCCCTCGGTTATATTGACCAGTGTTGATACACTAGACTGTTGTTATATTAACCAGTCCCTCGGTTATATTGACCAGTGTTGATACACTAGACAGTTATATTAACTAGTCCCTCGGTTATATTGACCAGTGTTGATACACTAGACTGTTGTTATATTAACCAGTCCCTCGGTTATATTGACCAGTGTTGATACACTAGACAGTTATATTAACCAGTCCCTCGGTTATATTGACCAGTGTTGATACACTAGACAGTTATATTAACTAGTCCCTCGGTTATATTGACCAGTGTTGATACACTAGACTGTTGTTATATTAACCA
>WNWK01001557.1:42500-57500 GCA_009830355.1 Cherax destructor
CCTTTATCACTGTCAGGGGATTAGTCTCCTTCTTTATCACTGTCAGGGGGATCAGTATCTCCCTTTATCACTGTCAGGGGGATCAGTCTCTCCCTTTATCACTGTCAGGGGGATCAGTCTCTCCCTTTATCACTGTCAGGGGGATCAGTCTCTCCCTTTATCACTGTCAGGGATCACTCTCTCCCAGTATCCCTGGGTGTGACGTGACCATGCTCCCAGTATCCCTGTGTGTGACCATGCTCCCAGTATCCCTGGGTGTGACCATGCTCCCAGTATCCCTGGGTGTGACCATGCTCCCAGTATCCCTGGGTGTGACCATGCTCCCAGTATCCTGGGTGTGACCATGCTCCCAGTATCCCTGGGTGTGACCATGCTCCCAGTATCCCTGGGTGTGACCATGCTCCCAGTATCCCCGGGTGTGACCATGCTCCCAGTATCCCTGGGTGTGACCATGCTCCCAGTATCCCTGGGTGTGACCATGCTCCCAGTATCCCTGGGTGTGACCATGCTCCCAGTATCCCTGGGTGTGACCATGCTCCCAGTATCCCTGGGTGTGACCATGCTCCCAGTATCCTGGGTGTGACCATGCTCCCAGTATCCCTGGGTGTGACCATGCTCCCAGTATCCCTGGGTGTGACCATGCTCCCAGTATCCCTGGGTGTGACCATGCTCCCAGTATCCCTGGGTGTGACCATGCTCCCAGTATCCCTGGGTGTGACCATGCTCCCAGTATCCCTGGGTGTGACCGTGCTCCCAGCTCAATCCCTGGGTGTGACCAGTGCTCCCAGTATCCCTGGGTGTGACCATGCTCCCAGTATCCCTGGGTGTGACCATGCTCCCAGTATCCCTGGGTGTGACCATGCTCCCAGTATCCCTGGGTGTGACCATGCTCCCAGTATCCCTGGGTGTGACCATGCTCCCAGTATCCCTGGGTGTGACCATGCTCCCAGTATCCCTGGGTGTGACCATGCTCCCAGTATCCCTGGGTGTGACCATGCTCCCAGTATCCCTGGGTGTGACCATGCTCCCAGTATCCCTCTTCAACTTATTATAAGAGTGGAGGTGCCACACCTCAGGCGAGAGGCTGACACTCTTCATGGAACACCAAATGTATTTCATTCTTGTTTGTTATGTTGATTGCTTTAGGGATAGCGGACGATTGTGGCCGTACACTGGTGTCAAAGGTGCGTCCCGGTACACTGGTGTCAAATGTGCGTCCCGGTACACTGGTGTCAAAGGTGCGTCCCGGTACACTGGTGTCAAAGCTGCGTCCCGGTACACTGGTGTCAAAGCTGCGTCCCGGTACACTGGTGTCAAAGGTGCGTCCCGGTACACTGGTGTCAAAGGTGCGTCCCGGTACACTGGTGTCAAAGGTGCGTCCCGGTACACTGGTGTCAAAGGTGCGTCCCGGTACACTTGTGTCAAAGGTGCGTCCCGGTACACTGGTGTCAAAGATGCGTCCCGGTACACTGGTGTCAAAGCTGCGTCCCGGTACAATGGTGTCAAAGCTGCGTCCCGGTACAATGGTGTCAAAGCTGCGTCCCGGTACACTGGTGTCAAAGCTGCGTCCCGATACACTGGTGTCAAAGCTGCGTCCCGGTACACTGGTGTCAAAGCTGCGTCCCGGTACACTGGTGTCAAAGCTGCGTCCCGGTACACTGGATTTTTAATTATGTATGGTGTGTGCTTGTGTTGGCACCAGGGTACATGTGATGCTGTGAGGTACCAGGGTACGTGTGATGCTGCGGGGCACCAGGGTACGTGTGATGCTGCGAGGCACCAGGGTACATGTGATGCTGCGAGGCATCAGGGTACGTGTGATGCTGCGAGGCACCAGGGTACGTGTGATGCTGCGAGGCACCAGGGTACGTGGGATGCTGTGAGGCACCAGGGTACATGTGATGCTGTGAGGCACCAGGGTACATGTGATGCTGTGAGGCACCAGGGTACATGTGATGCTGCGAGGCACCAGGGTACGTGTGATGCTGCGAGGCACCAGGGTACGTGTGATGCTGCGAGGCATCAGGGTACGTGTGATGCTGCGAGGCACCAGGGTACATGTGATGCTGTGAGGCATCAGGGTACGTGTGATGCTGCGAGGAACCAGGGTACGTGTGATGCTGTGAGGCACCAGGGTACGTGTGATGCTGTGAGGCATCAGGGTACGTGTGATGCGTGTGTTTAGGCTTAAGGCTCTCTTTGAGACCTTCCAGAGTTTTCATTTAACTGTTAATTTATCAAAGTCATCCTTTGGCCAATCTACTATTAATTTTCTGGGCCATGCAGTAGGTAGTGGCAAAGTGGCCCCTAAATTTGCAAAATTTCTGGCCATTAAAAATTATCCAGTTCCCCCTGACAGGAAATCCCTTCAACGTTTTCTAGGGATGGTAGGGTTTTATAGAAGATTCTGTAAAAATTTTGCAGATATTGTTGCACCTCTAACCTCACTTACCAGTCACAAAGTTCCCTTTATTTGGACCCCAGAATGTCAAGATGCCTTTACGAAAGTAAAGAGATTACTTTGTACTGCACCCATTCTGTTGTCTCCAGACTTTTCAAAAACATTTTCCTTGCAGATTGACGCTTGTGAGTCTGGGGTGGGGGCAGTACTTCTGCAATCTGGGGATGATGGGTTGCAGCCTGTGGCATATTTTTCGGCCAAATACCAACCACACCAGAGGGCCTACTCTACTATAGAGAAGGAGGGCCTTGCTCTACTTCTGGCATTAGAGCATTTTGATGTCTACGTGGGCCAGTCCTCTCAGGTGGTCACCATCTACAGCGACCACAACCCTCTGGTTTACCTTCAAAGTATGAAGAATCAAAATACCAGACTCATGCGTTGGAGTATTAGGTTGCAACCCTACAATATAAAAATTATACACATTGCTGGCAAAAATAATACGCTAGCTGATGTCTTGTCCAGAAGTCATTGCATTTAGTTAGGATGTGTTAGGGACTTTGGGTGGAACTAGCCTTTTTTTTTTCCCCTAGTGGGTTTTTTGTTTTTTAGCGGGGGGGTGCCCTGCTACCGACCTACGCTAGCCCTACCGTCTGCTGTCTCACTCTTAAGTTTAAAGACGGAATTTATGTATCGAGAAAAGTTTAGCTTTATCTAATGAGCGGGATGGTTGAGGGAAAAGGCGGTCCCATTATTATAATGTGCCATGGCGGCACTCTACCCATTTGAGGTGGAAGCCTAGTCCTGAGCCCTCTTGGGGTGGGGGTGTTGCATGCAAAGAGTATGTAACCTTTATTCGGAGCATGTTAAACACAACCACATAGGCTCCCCTCCAACCAGCGAACCATCCTTAAGGGTTTGGCGATAGGGCCCCATCATCAAATCAACGACTCGGTTCAGCCAATTAAAAGGCGAGTTTAACAATGACAAAGGTGACGTGGATACCACTCGCGGTTTGTCATTGGAATTCCTGCATAGAGCTGGTTGTGGAAAGTTGTCTGTCTTTTGGCTGCTGTTTAGCCTAGACAACTGTGGCGTGCACTAAATACTACTCCTTTGTATATAGTGTACATATGTGTAAAAAGCCCTTTTCTATTTACTTGGTGAAGGAAAAGACAAAAGTCTTATATATTCATAAATGCTTGGTGATGGAAATACAAATTCAAAGCATTTTCTACTGTGTTTCTTTGCTCCAAGCTCCCTTTTACACTCAGGTTAACAGGCCATTGAACCTGAGGTTGTAATACCAGGGTACATGTGATGCTGTGAGGCACCAGGGTACGTGGGATGCTGCGAGGCACCAGGGTACGTGTGATGCTGCGAGGCACCAGGGTACGTGGGATGCTGCGAAGCACCAGGGTACGTGGGATGCTGCGAGGCACCAGGGTACGTGTGATGCTGCGAGGCACCAGGGTACGTGGGATGCTGCGAAGCACCAGGGTACGTGGGATGCTGCGAGGCAACAGGGTACGTGTGATGCTGCAAGGCACCAGGGTACGTGTGATGCTGCTGATCCACAAACCCACATTATTTACATGAACAAATGAGGCCCAACAACCATGGAATGGGTGGGGTTTAAATCTACGGGCCTTTAGTGTACAGCAATATTCCAGCCAAGGAAGAACAAGCCATTTAAAGATTCATCATGGGCTTGGCATCCCTAGTTTCTCATTATCCATCTTATCATTTTTTTTAGGAGATGAGGTAGATACATTGTTGTGATCATTGAAAGTGAGATTCTCTGACATTATCACTCCCAGGTCTTTCACAATAGTTTTTTGCTCTATTGTATGATTGGAATTTGTTTTATACCCAGATATATTTTCAATTTCCTCGAGTTTTCCATATCGGAGTTAGTGAAATTTCTCATTGAACTTCATATTCTTTTCCGAGGCCCAGTTAAAAATTTGTTGATGTCTGCCTGGATGATGTCTTCGATGGATGACACTGCCATGCAAATTCGGGTGTCATCCAAGACACGGTGCTGTGGCTTACATGTCTGTCTTTGTCAGATATGGGGATAAGGAACAGACTGGGGGCGAGTACTGTGCCTTGTGGAACAGACTGGGGGCGAGTACTGTGCCTTGTGGAACAGACTGGGGGCGAGTACTGTGCCTTGTGGAACAGACTGGGGGCGAGTACTGTGCCTTGTGGAACAGACTGGGGGCGAGTACTGTGCCTTGTGGAACAGACTGGGGGCGAGTACTGTGGCTTGTGGAACAGAGCTTTTCACTGTAGGCTCATCAAACTTTACTCTGTTTACTATTACTCTTTGTGTTCTATTTGTTAGGAAGTTATAGATCCATCTTCTAACTTTTCCTGTTATTCCTTTACCAAACATTTTGTGTGCTATTACACCATGGTCGCACTTGTTGAAGGCGACCTGCTCTAAACCCATGTTGCCCTGGGTTGTGTAACTGATGAGTATCTAGGTGGGTGGCGATCTTGCTTCTTAGAACCCTCTCAAAGATTTTTATGATATGGGACGTTAGCGATATCGGTCTGTAGTTCTTTGCAATTGCTTTACTGCCCCCTTTGTGAAGTAGGGCTATGTCTGTTGTTTTTAGTGAGTGTGGGATAGCCCCTGTGTCCATGTTTCCTCTCCATAGAATGCTGAAGGCACGTGAAAGGGTCTTCTTGCAGTTAATAATAATAATAATAGTATAATATCTTTATTTACTACAAGTACATGTACATGGTATACAGGCCTAGTTGACATCAATGACATACTACTATATAGAAAGCCACTTGTTATGCAGAGCATTTCGGGCAAATTAGGTCAGTGTCCCAGGATGCGACCCACACCAGTCGACTAACACCCAGGAACCCATTTTACTGATGGGGAACATAGACAACAGGTGTAAAGTAACACTCCCTATGTTTCTACCATGGCTGGGAATCGAACCCAGGCCCTCGCCGTGTGAAGCGAGAGTTTAGCCACCAGACCACCAGAGCCCCAGAGTTCTTGATGAACACAGTCTGTGCCAGGGGCCGAGTGCATGGGCATATCATATCTTGCTTTTTCGAAGTCTTGTGGTGTTAGGATAATGTCGGAGATTTTTTAATTGACCAAATTTTGAGTCTCGCTTGTAAAAAAATCATTTAGATTTTCGACTCTTAGTCCGGTTAACAGTTCACTAAACACTGAGTCATATTGAGACTTTAGTATCTCATTCATTTTTTGGTGTCATGTGTGTAGGACCCATCTCGTCTAAAGCAGGGGTCCAGTACTGGATGTTGTTCTTGTCTTAGATTTAGCATAAGAAAAGAAATATTATGGCTTTTAGTTCTTCCTGCATTTCGTGTCTCCTGTAAGATTTCTTAAGGTTAAGTTCGATATTTCTCTGCCCAGTGCCTCTCTTCGCATTACAAATAAATTGGCCCCTTTCAGCCGCTCTGTGATTCTTTAGCTTCGCCTGTATAGGGAGCGGCTCTCTCTTTCTGGTTTACATCTTCTCTTCCTTAACCATACCTCAAGTGCCACAGAGTTAATTTTTTTCTAGACATAGGTTCGGATCTGTGTTGTTTAGGATATCTTCCCAGCTTGTTTCATTTAGGACATGGTTGACTTGATCCCATTGAAAAATTTTATTATTGAAGGGAAAGGATCTTGAGGTGAGTATAATACCGAGCATATCTCCTGAGGCACATTAAACCAAATAACTGCTGCAGCATATGGGAGCCTGACAAACCTAAGAATAGTGTTCCGACACTTCAGTAAGGAATCGTTCAAGACTCTGTACACCGTGTACGTCAGGCCCAATGGGGAGTATGCAGCATCAGTGTGGAACCCACAACTGGTCAAGTACATCAAGAAATTAGAGAAAGCTTTGGAACAAATCTAGTCCTGGAGCTAAGGGGCAAGTCCTACGAGGAGAGGGTAAAGGAAATCGACCTGACAACACTGGAGGACAAGGAGGACAGGAGGACAGGAGGACAGGAGGACAGGATGTTACATTGATGGGACACAGCAATTGGAAGTTGAAGACTGATATGAGTCAAAGGGGAGCTAGGAAGTATTTCTTCAGCCATAGAGTTGTCAGGAAGTGGAACAATCTGGAGAGTGATGTAGTGGAGTTAGGATCTATACATAGCTTTAAGAAGAGATACAGTAAAGCTCATGTCAGAGGATCTCACTTTCAAAGATTGTAACAATGTATCTATCACATTTGCTAGGAAAATGATAGGATGGATAATGAGAACCTTCATAACTAAGGATGCCAAGCCCATGATGATTCTCTTCGAATCACTTGTTCTCTCTATGTTGGAATATTGCTGTACATTAACGGCCTTTTTCAAGGCAGGTGAAATCGAAGACCTGGAGAATATACAGAGAAATTTCATGGCACATATAAGTACGATAAAGCACGTAAATTATTTAGAAAGCTTGAAGTCCCTTGATTTGCATTCCCTGGAATGCAGGCGAGAAAAATACATGATAATATACACTTGGAAAATCCTAGAGGAACTAGTCCCAAATCTGCACACGACAATCACTTCCCATGAAAGCAAAAGACTTGGCAGGAGATAAAACATCCCCCTAATGAAAAGCAGGGGCACCACGAGTATGCAAAGAGACAACACAGTAAGTGTCAGGGGCCCAAGACTGTCCAACTGCCTTCCAGCATACATATGTGGATTACCAATAGACCCCTGGCTATCTCCAAGGTGCTGGACAGGCACCTAAAGTCATTTCCTGACCAGCCGGGCTATGATTCGTACATTGGTTTATGTGCAGCTAGCAGTAACAGCCTGGTTGATCAGACCCTGATCCACTGCGAGGCCTGGTCATGGACCAGGCCGCGGGGGCGTTGACCCCCAAACCTCCTCCAGGTATACTCCAGGTATGGATCAGAAAGAGCAGACCTAGTAGTGACCAGTGAAGAGGTAGTAGGTTCGCTGGTCTCGTCCCGGCCCGGGTCTTTTCCAGATGGTGACCTGGCACAGTGACGAGGCAGGGCCATCCTACTTCAGATTCTGATTTTTATTTCTCTGTAAAGATTACAATGTATGGTTTACATTTATAAGACAATAATTACAAAGCTGGCCACTAGCATGCCTAGCATGCCTAGCATGCCTGGGCATGCCTAGCATGCCTGGGCATTAAGACTAAAAATAGTTCTTAATCTATATTACAAATTACAAATGATTAAATTGATTTACAGTTGTGAGGTAGTTCAGAATTTTTAGATTATGACAATTTGTAAAATTATTAATGAGAATGGTTTCGTCTTAGCATGTTACATAGTTTCTATTAAAGCTCCTATATTGGAGTATATCAGGCAAACTTAAGACTAGTATGAGATTTATTAGGTAATAACTATATTCGGGATTTTATGTTTACTGTCCTTTGGGTCAGTGTAGATGTAGATGAGGAGGATGTGTGTGTGTGTGTGTGTGTGTGTGTGTGTGTGTGTGTGTGTTTTAGGAAAATGTTTCATAACTTGGTCTGCAACCTGTCCAGGTCAGTGTAACAGAGGTCAGTGTAGCAGAGGTCAGTGTAGGTCAGTGTAGCAGAGGTCAGTGTAGGTCAGTGTAGCAGAGGTCAGTGTAGGTCAGTGTAGCAGAGGTTAGTGTAGCAGAGGTCAGTGTAGGTCAGTGTAGCAGAGGTCAGTGTAGCAGTGGTCAGTATAGCAGAGGTCAGTGTAGCAGACGTCAGTGTAGCAGTGGTCAGTATAGCAGAGGTCAGTGTAGGTCAGTGCTGACAGCCAGACTGCTGGTAAAATGGGACCAGCTACTATATACACTTAGTGTAGTTGTTACCAGCTGGGATACATGCTCAGTGTAGCTGGGACCAGCTGGGATATACGCTTAGTGTAGCTGGGACCAGCTTGGACCAGCTGGATACGAGAGCCACTCTAGCCAGAGTGGCAACGTCAGGATTTACCATAATATTGCCATAATGTTGCCATAAGTTGTTGGTTACAACCATGAGCATGACGCTCAGCCGTCCAGGGGGAGTAAGACCACTTTACTGACCCCCAGGGGGTCAGAGTACATCTTGTTTGACCCCCAGGGTTTCAGAGCACCCTTTACTACCACTTTAGGGGGTTAGAACAACTCTTTATTGACCCCAAGGGGTCAGAACAGCCCTTTATTGCCCCTCTAGGGGGTCAAAGCACTCTTTACTGACCTCTAGGGGAGTCAGAACACCCTTTATTGTCCTCCAGGGGTCGAAGCACCCGTTTACTAACCCCAGGGGACTTCCTGGAGTCTACCTTGAGGGTATTCCGGGGGTCAACACCCAGAATTTGGGGTGGATCAAGGCCTGATCAACCAGGCTGTTACTGTTGGCCGCACACCAAGCCTAACTACAGCCCGGCTGAATGGGTACTGACTTTATGTATCTGTCCAGCTCCCTCTTGAAGGCAGCCAGGGGTAATTTTCCTTATGCATGGTGGGCCCCGGACACTCATCATGTTTTTTCTTAGTGTACTCATGGCACCCCTACTTTTCATTGGGGGGGATGTTGCACAGTCTGCCCAGTCTTTTGCTTTCGTAGGAAGTGATTTCTGTGTGCAGATTAGGGACCAGTATCGTTAAGATTTTCCAGGTGTAGATTATGAGGTATCTCTCTCGCCTGCGCTCCAGTGAGTACAGGTCAAGTGATTCCAAACGTTGCCAGTAATTAAGGTGTTTGATGGAACTTATATGTGCAGTGAAGGTTCTCTGTACATTCTCTAGATCTGCAATTTAACCTACCTAGAGAGAACAAGTGACTTAAAGAGGATCATCACTGGCTTGGCATCCCTTGTTTTGAAAGATGTGATAGTGACACTGTTGTTATAGTAGTAGTAGTAGTATTAATAGTAGCAGTAGTAGTAGTAATAGTAGTAGTAGTTGTAATAATAGTAGTAGTAGTTGTAATAATAGTAGTAGTAGTAGTAATAGTAGTAGTAGTTGCAATAATAGTAGTAGTAGTAGTAGTAATAGTAGTAGTAGTAGTAGCAGTAGTAGTAGTAGTAATAATAATAGTAGTAGTAATAGTAGTAGTAGCAGTAGTAATAGAAGTAGTAGTAGTAGTAATAGTAGTAGTAGTAATAGTAGTAGTAGTAGTAGTACAAGTAGTAGTAGTAGTAATAGTAGTAGTAGTAATAGTCGTAGTAGTAATAGTAGTAGTAGTAGTAATAGTAGCAGTAGTAGTAGAAATATTATTATTATTGGAATTTGTATTTTGTTTACAATATATTTTCTTATCTTAATGGAGTTTTCCATTAATTTTTATACAAGATTATTTGTAGCCTTTATTCCCAGACGAAGCTTAGAACATTAATAAAGATGATGTTCTCTAGTTTTAAAGACAGTGTGTGTGTGTGTGTGTGTGTGTGTGTGTGTGTGTGTGTGTGTGTGTTTTAAAGTCAATATGTGTGTTCTGTGTGTTTTATTACGGTGAGATCCTCTGACATTAACACTCCCAGGTCCTTCACATTAGTCTCTCACTATTCTGTGGTTTAGAATTTCTTTCATACTCCCTTCTAGCTTTTATTACCTCCAGTTTTCCATAGCGGAGTAACTAAAATTTGTCCTCACAGACCATCACATTATTCTCCGCGGCCCACTGGAAGACTTGGCACAGTCACAGTCACAGTGCCATCAATGGTTGACGCTGGCACAGTCACAGTGCCCTCAGTGGTTGCCGCTGGCACAGTCACAGTGCCCTCAGTGGTTGAAGCTGGCAAAGTCACAGTGCCCTCAGTGGTTGACGCTGGCACAGTCACAGTGCCCTCAATGGACGACAGTCTCTTGCAGATTCCGGTATCGTCTGCGAAGGACATCTCTGTTCACATCTCTGTCTATGTCTGATATGAGGATGAGGAACAGGATGGAGTCGAGTACTGTGCCTTGTGGAACAGAGCTTCTCACTGTGGTACAACTTTACTGCACCCCAGGGGGGTCATAGAACCCCTTTACTGCACCCCAGGGGGTCATAGAACCCCTTTACTGCACCCCAGGGGGTCATAGAACCCATTTATTGCTCCCCAGGGAATCATAGAACCTCTTTAGTGCAACTCAGCGGGTCATAGAACCATTTACTGTCCTCCCAGGACAGTAAATGGTTCTGTGGCTCTTTATTGAAACCTAAGGGTAAATAAAAAAATTTATTGATCCACAAGGGGTCATAAAACTATTTTTACTGCACCCCTGGGAGGGGGTCATAGAACCTACTTACTGTTCGTAGGGGTCATAGAATCCACTTACTGCCGGTAGGGGTCACAGAACCTATCTCCTGCCGCCAGAGGGTCATAGAGCCTATTTAGTTTCCACACGGGGTCAAAGAACTCATTTCCTGCTCCCAAGAGGTCATACAATCTATTTACTTCCCACAGGTTTCCATAGAACCTATTTACTACCCCCGGAGACCATATAACCTATTTTCTGCCCCCAGGGGTTACAGAACCTGTTTACTTACACCAGGGGGTCATAGAATCTATTTGCTGCCCCCAGGGGTCATCGAACCTATTTACTTCCCCCAGGGGGTCAAAGAACCTATTTACTTCCACCATGGGGTCATAGAACCTATTTATTTCTCCCATTGGGCTATACAACCTATTTACTTCTTATTATTATTGTTATTATTATTAGTATTAATATTATTAGTATTATAAATATTATTATTTTTATTATTATTATTATTATTACTATTATTATTATTATTATTATTATTATTATTATTATTATTATTATTATTATTATTATTATTATTATTATTATTATTATTATTATTGTTATTATTATTATTATTATTATTATTATTATTATTATTATTATTATTATTATTATTATTATTATTATTATTATTAACATCATTTTTATAATTATTATTATTATTATTATTATTATTATTATTATTATTATTACCTGGAGTTTACCTGGAGAGAGTTCCGGGGGTCAACGCCCCTGAGGCCCGGTCTGTGAACAGGCCTCATGTTGGATCAGAGCTTGATCAACCAGGCTGTTACTGCTGGCCGCACGCAGTCCAACGTACGAACCACAGCCTGGCTAGTCAGGCACCGACTTTAGGTGCCTGTCCAGTGCCTGCTTGAAGACAGCCAGGGGTCTATTGGTAATCCCCCTTATGTATGCTGGGAGGCAGTTGAACAGTCTTGGGCCCCTGACACTTATTGTGTTGTCTCTCAACGTACTAGTGACACCCCTGCCGAGTCTTTTGCTTTCGTAGGGAGTGACTCTCGTGTGCAAGTTTGGTACTAATTCCTCTAGGATTTTCCAAAGGTATATAATAATGTATCTCTCCCGTCTGCGTTCCAGGGAGTACAGGTTTAGGAACTTCAAGCGTTCCCAGTAGTTGAGGTGTTTTATCGCAGTTATGCGTGCCGTGAAGGTTCTCTGTACATTTTCTAGGTCAGCAATTTCACCTGCCTTGAAAGGTGCAGTTAGTGTGCAGCAATATTCCAGCCTAGATAGAACAAGCGACCTGAAAAGTGTCAACATGGGCTTGGCATCCCTAGTTTTGAAGGTTCTCATTATCCATCCTGTCATTTTTCTGGCAGATGCGATTGCTACGGTGTTATGGTCCTTGAAGGTGAGATCCTCTGTCATGATCACTCTCAGGTCTTTGAAATTAGTTTTTCGCTCTATTGTGTGGTTGGAATTTGTTTTATACTCCGATGAGATTTTAATTTCCTCACTATTATTATATTATATTATTATTATTATTATTATTATTATTATTATTATTATTATTATTATTATTATTATTATTATTATTATTATTATATTATTATTATTATTATTATTATTATTATTATTATTATTATTATTATTATTAATAATAATAATATTGTAATTTTTTATATTATAATTATGACTATTTTAATAATAATAGTAATAATAATAATACTGATAATGATAATATTATTATTATTTTTATTATAATAATTATTATTATTATTATTATTATTTTTATTGGTACGTATTATTTATATTATAATTATGATTATTTTAATAATAATAATAATAATAATAATAATAATAATTATTATTATTATTATTATTACTATTATTTTCATTATTAATAGAATTATCATTATTATTATTATTATTATTATTATTATTATTATTATTATTATTATTATTATTATTATTGTTGTTGTTGTTGTTATTATTTATATTATAATTATGATTATTTTAATAATAATAATAATTATTATTATTTTAATAATAATAATTATTATTATAATAATAATGATTATTATTAAGTAAGACTGGCAGAGGTAATGTAAGAACAAGTAATAATAATCTTTTATTTAAGAAAATATAAAATTCGAAGATTATAATAACAGATGAGAAACTCTTGTTAAGACTCTTGACTCTTGTTAAGACTCTTGACTCTTGTTAAGACTCTTGACTCTTGTTAAGACTCTTGACTCTTGTTAAGACTCTTGACTCTTGTTAAGACTCTTGACTCTTGCTAAGACTCTTGACTCTTGTTAAGAGTCTTGACTCTTAGTAAGACTCTTGACTCTTGTTAAGACTCTTGACTCTTGTTAAGACTCTTGACTCTTTGTAAGACTCTTGACTCTTAGTAAGACTTGACTCTTGTTAAGACTCTTGACTCTTGGTAAGACTCTTGACTCTTGTTAAGACTTATGACTCTTGTTAAGACTCTTGACTCTTGGTAAGACTCTTGATTCTTGTTAAGACTCTTGACTCTTGGTAAGACTCTTGACTCTTGTTAAGACTCCTGGTAAGACTTTTGACTCTTTTTAAGACTCTTGGTAAGACTCTTGACTCTTGTTAAGATTCTTTTTAAGACTCTTGGTAAGACTTTTGACTATTGTTAAGACTCTTGGTAAGACTAATGGTAAGACTATTACTCTTGGTAAGACTCTTGACTCTTGTTAAGATTCTTGGTAAGACTCTTGTTTAAGATTCTTGACTCTTGTTAAGACTTTTTGTAAGACTCTTGGTAAAACTCTTGGTAAAGCTCTAGGTAAGACTCTTGACTCTTGGTAAAACTGTTGAATCTTGGTAAGTCTCTTAATTTGCGGGCTTGTGTGTGTGTGTGTGTGTGTGTGTGTGTGTGTGTGTGTGTGTGTGTGTGTGTGTGTGTGTGTGTGTGTGTGTGTGTGTGTTTTACACACCTAGTTGTGGTTGCAGGGGTCGAGTCACAGTTCCTGGGCCCGCCTCTTCACTGTCCGCTACTGGGTCACTCTTCCTGCTCCATGAGCTTTATCATACCTCTTCTTAAAGCTATGTATGGATCCTGCCTCCACTACTTCACATTCCAGACTATCCCACTTCCTGACAACTCCATGACTGAAGAAATGTTTCCTAACATCCTTTTGACTCATCTGAGTCTTGAACTTCCAATTGTGACCCCTTGTTTCTGTGTCCCATCTCTGGAACATCCTGTCTTTGTTCACCTTGTCAATTACTCGCAGTATTTTATATGTCGTTATCATATCTTCCTTAACCCTCCTGTCCTCCAGTGTCGTCAGACCGATTTCCCTTAACCTTTCTTCGTAGGACAATCCCCTTAGCTCCGGAACTAGTCTTGTTACAAACCTTTGCACTTTCTCTAATTTCTTGACGTGCTTGACCAGGTGTGGGTTCCATACTGGTGCTGCATACTCCAGTATGGGCCTGACGTGCACTGTGTACAGAGTCTTGAACGATTCCTTCGCTCGTGTTTGTGTGTATGTGTAAGACATTGTCTAGACAGGTGCAGTGACATCAGCCAGACAGGTGTAGTGACATCAACTGGACAGGTGTAGTGACATCAACCAGACAGGTGTAGTGACATCAACCAGACAGGTGTAGTGACATCAACCAGACAGGTGTAGTGACATCAACCAGACAGGTGTAGTGACATCAACCAGACAGGTGTAGTGACATCAACCAGACAGTTGTAGTGACATCAACCAGACAGGTGTAGTGACATCAACCAGACAGGTGTAGTGACATCAACCAGACAGGTGTAGTGACATCAACCAGACAGGTGTAGTGACATCATCAGGGGAGGTCAGAACGCTCACTCATTTAATTTCCTCTGATTGAAAATCCCACATTTTTCGAGTGATATTGAGGCCCCAGCCAGCTGTCAGCAACCAGGATATCATATATATATATATATATATATATATATATATATATATATATATATATATATATATATATATATATATTTTTTTTTTTTATTAACACATCGGCCGATTCCCACCAAGGCAGGGTGGCCCGAAAAGAAAAACTTTCATCATCATTCACTCCATCACTGTCTTGCCAGAAGGGTGCTTTACACTACAGTTATAAAACTGCAACATTAACACCCCTCCTTCAGAGTGCCGGCACTGTACTTCCCATCTCCAGAACTCAAGTCCGGCCTGCCGGTTTCCCTGAATCCCTTCATAAATGTTACTTTGCTCACACTCCAACAGCACGTCAAGTATTAAAAACCATATGCCTCCATTCACTCCTATCAAATACGCTCACACATGCTTGCTGGAAGTCCAAGCCCCTCGCACACAAAACTTCCTTTACCCCTCCCTCCAACCTTTCCTAGGCCGACCCTACCCCGCCTT
>WNWK01001557.1:65000-80000 GCA_009830355.1 Cherax destructor
GCATGTGAGCAAATATGCTATGTATATATATATATATATATATATATATATATCTCGTGCCGAATAGGTAAAACTTGCGATTTTGGTTTAAATAGCAACGCTCTTCTTGCCGATTAAGACAAGCGAAAATTTGTGTATGCAATAATTTGACAAAAATAATTCTGAACCTAACGAAAAAAAAATATTTCATTGTGTTTGTTTATTATTAATTTATTGTAAAATATAATTAGTTGGATTAGGCTAAATTAAATTGGGCTTTGTTATAATAAGGTTAGGTAAATTTTTTAAGGTTCTTTTGGTACAAAATTATTAATTTTTACATTAACATAACTGAAAAAAATTATATCTTTAAACGTATAAGAGAAAATTTTACAAAGGGCTTAATTTTAAATGAGTTCTTACTAAATGACGAATTTTACCTATTCGGCACGACATATATGTGTATGACAGAAATAGCTATTGGTGGATAATTAACCGTATAACTAATGTAAAAATCTACTCACACGAAGAATGGTGAGGTAGAGGAGTAGTTTGTGAGCAGTTGTTTGTGATGGTGGAACTGCTGTCTGCTGCTGCTGCTGCTGCTGCTGCTGCTGCTGCTGCTGCTGCTGCTGCTGCTGCTGCTGCTGCCGCTGCTGCTGCTGCTGCTGCCGCTGCTGCCGCCGCTGCCGCTGCTGCTGCTGCCGCTGGAGTCTTGTTTCTGCTGGGAGAGAGATAAAGCTGCAGTGTGTGTACTCAGTAAGTGTATGTACTCACTGAGTGCGTATAATTAGTGTATGTGAGTGTGTGTGGGAACTCTCGGCTTTCTCTTGCGTTCCCAGGTCACACTTTCTCTTGCGTTCCCAGGTCACACTTTCTCTTGCGTTCCCAGGTCACACTTTCTCTTGCGTTCCCAGGTCACACTTTCTCTTGCGTTCCCAGGTCACACTTTCTCTCAATACCATACCAATCACAGTTTTGCTTCTCTAGCAGCTAATTCTTTTACTCTCTCTCTCCTTCTTTATATATATATATATATATATATATATATATATATATATATATATATATATATATATATATATATACAGTGGACCCTCGGTTTTCGTGCACCTCAAACTCGAACAATTATGTAAGTGTATTTTCTAATTTACATTCGTCCTTATGGGAACAAATTCGTTCTGTAACGGCGCTCAAACAGCATTCTGAAAAGAATTTTCAACGAAAACCGAGGGTCCACTGTATGTATATATATATATATATATATATATATATATATATATATATATATATATATATATATATATATATATATTTATATATATACATATATATATATATATATATATATATATATGTGTGTGTGTGTGTGTGTGTATATATAATTACTAAACCTGTAATGACCATGAACCTCTTGCGAAATGGGAATTAATTAGGTTCCATCCCTTAATCAGGAGCCCTTCACCATTATGAAGACTGAGGTTAAGGCAGTGAACACCTGCTTCCAGCCTGAAGGACTGACTACCTCGTAGTGTATCATGTACTGAGGTGATGAAGACAGTGCATGGTGGAACATCCTCGGATATATTATACCCAGGTGTTGATAAATTAGACACACAGTGGCTTCATTAGTCCAATACAAAGAAGAAGGGTGAAGATGAGGAGGAGTTTGAGGTAATCAGTCCCTCAGTCTGGAGTCAATGGGATTAATCAATCAATCTTATCAACTTGAAGTTTCTCTCAACCATTTATATAAATATCCAGGTGTTGTAAGCATTCTGATTCCTCACCTAGTCAGAGCTGTATAGCAGTTATATACTGACTGACCACCATACCTGCTGTATAGCAGTTATATACTGACTGACCACCATACCTGCTGTATAGCAGTTATATACTGACTGACCAGTATACCTGCTGTATAGCAGTTATATACTGACTGACCAGTATACCTGCTGTATAGCAGTTATATACTGACTGACCAGCATACCTGCTGTATAGCAGTTATATACTGACTGACCAGCATACCTGCTGTATAGCAGTTATATACTGACTGACCAGCATACCTGCTGTATAGCAGTTATATACTGACTGACCACCATACCTGCTGTATAGCAGTTATATACTGACTGACCAGTATACCTGCTGTATAGCAGTTATATACTGACTGACCAGTATACCTGCTGTATAGCAGTTATATACTGACTGACCAGCACACCTGCTGTATAGCAGTTATATACTGACTGACCACCATACCTGCTGTATAGCAGTTATATACTGACTGACCAGTATACCTGCTGTATAGCAGTTATATACTGACTGACCAGTATCCTGCTGTATAGCAGTTATATACTGACTGACCAGTATACCTGCTGTATAGCAGTTATATACTGACTGACCAGTATACCTGCTGTATAGCAGTTATATACTGACTGACCAGTATACCTGCTGTATAGCAGTTATATACTGACTGACCAGATACCTGCTGTATAGCAGTTATATACTGACTGACCAGTATACCTGCTGTATAGCAGTTATATACTGACTGACCAGCATACCTGCTGTATAGCAGTTATATACTGACTGACCAGCATACCTGCTGTATAGCAGTTATATACTGACTGACCAGCATACCTGCTGTATAGCAGTTATATACTGACTGACCAGTATACCTGCTGTATAGCAGTTATATACTGACTGACCAGTATACCTGCTGTATAGCAGTTATATACTGACTGACCAGCATACCTGCTGTATAGCAGTTATATACTGACTGACCAGTATACCTGCTGTATAGCAGTTATATACTGACTGACCAGTATACCTGCTGTATAGCAGTTATATACTGACTGACCAGCATACCTGCTGTATAGCAGTTATATACTGACTGACCAGTATACCTGCTGTATAGCAGTTATATACTGACTGACCAGTATACCTGCTGTATAGCAGTTATATACTGACTGACCAGTATACCTGCTGTATAGCAGTTATATACTGACTGACCAGTATACCTGCTGTATAGCAGTTATATACTGACTGACCAGTATACCTGCTGTATAGCAGTTATATACTGACTGACCAGTATACCTGCTGTATAGCAGTTATATACTGACTGACCAGTATACCTGCTGTATAGCAGTTATATACTGACTGACCAGCATACCTGCTGTATAGCAGTTATATACTGACTGACCAGCATACCTGCTGTATAGCAGTTATATACTGACTGACCAGCATACCTGCTGTATAGCAGTTATATACTGACTGACCAGCATACCTGCTGTATAGCAGTTATATACTGACTGACCAGTATACCTGCTGTATAGCAGTTATATACTGACTGACCAGTATACCTGCTGTATAGCAGTTATATACTGACTGACCAGCATACCTGCTGTATAGCAGTTATATACTGACTGACCAGCATACCTGCTGTATAGCAGTTATATACTGACTGACCAGTATACCTGCTGTATAGCAGTTATATACTGACTGACCAGTATACCTGCTGTATAGCAGTTATATACTGACTGACCACCATACCTGCTGTATAGCAGTTATATACTGACTGACCAGTATACCTGCTGTATAGCAGTTATATACTGACTGACCAGTATACCTGCTGTATAGCAGTTATATACTGACTGACCAGTATACCTGCTGTATAGCAGTTATATACTTACTGACCAGTATACCTGCTGTATAGCAGTTATATACTGACTGACCAGTATACCTGCTGTATAGCAGTTATATACTGACTGACCAGCATACCTGCTGTATAGCAGTTATATACTGACTGACCAGTATACCTGCTGTATAGCAGTTATATACTGACTGACCACCATACCTGCTGTATAGCAGTTATATACTGACTGACCACCATACCTGCTGTATAGCAGTTATATACTGACTGACCAGTATACCTGCTGTATAGCAGTTATATACTGACTGACCACCATACCTGCTGTATAGCAGTTATATACTGACTGACGAGTATACCTGCTGTATAGCAGTTATATACTGACTGACCACCATACCTGCTGTATAGTAGTTATATACTGACTGACCAGTATACCTGCTGTATAGCAGTTATATACTGACTGACGAGTATACCTGCTGTATAGCAGTTATATACTGACTGACGAGTATACCTGCTGTATAGTAGTTATATACTGACTGACCAGTATACCTGCTGTATAGCTCCTGGTTCATAGAGTCCTCACGCCACGGCAGTAATCTCTGAGCTTAAAAGTTTGAAGACACCGAAGCTCGCAGGTGTTTGTCTGGGTTGTGGCAATTGAGACAGCTGGCTGGAGTATACCTGGAGGGTGTTTCGGGGGTCAACGCCCCCGCCGACCAGTCCTTGACCAGGCCTTTTCCCCCGGTGGATCAGGGCCCGATCAACCAGACTGTTATTGCTCGCCTCACGTAGTCCTACGTACGAACCACAGCCTGATTGATCGAGCAATGACTTTAGGTACCTGTGCAGCTCCCTCTTGAAGGGAGCCAGTTAGCAGCAAGATCCGCCCCTACCGATCGCTTTCTAGAATGGCTAGTCTTGCCTCGTTAACCTTCAGTAAGTACACCTGTGTTGTACACAGGTGTTGTTCTAGTCAGACCATCTACAGGTGTTTGTGTTCAAGTCTAGTACGTAAGAATCTAGCAGTGTCCCCAGAGTCACGTCATCCTAACTCTACTGCGCTGGTCGAGGCTTCTCCCTTGTGATGCTGCGTCAAATGTTTGATGGAACGGGAAGATTTGGTGGCTATTTTGATGGTTGATTCTTAAATGTGTTGGTCATACCAGACGCTGAGTTGCTGACCTGCAGAACGATGTGTCTGCTGACCTGCAGAACGATGTGTCTACTGACCTGCAGAACGATGTGTCTGCTGACCTGCAGAACGATGTGTCTGCTGACCTGCAGAACGATGTGTCTGCTGACCTGCAGAACGATGTGTCTGCTGACCTGCAGAACGATGTGTCTGCTGACCTGCAGAACGATGTGTCTGCTGACCTGCAGAACGATGTGTCTGCTGACCTGCAGAACGATGTGTCTGCTGACCTGCAGAACGATGTGTCTGCTGACTACCTCTGCTGCTGAGTTGTTGCTGCTACTGAGGAATATACTCTGGCACACGCTTCCTGCAGTCTTGTATAAAGTGGAGGGCGAACTGTAGTGCACTGTAGCTATCTGTTGCGAACTGTACTGAACTATAGTGCACTGTATTAAACTGTAGTGCACTGTATTAAACTGTAGTGCACTAAGCAAGTTTTCTCTCAAAGATGAGTTTTAGTTTTCAATTAAGTAAAGTCTCTAATTTCTATTTTCTCATTAATGTGTTATAATATATTTTTAAAAATAGCTTCTAAAGAAAATTTTGGACTCTGTCTATTCTCCCTCCCTCCCCCCCTCTCTCCCTCCTCTCTCTCTCTCTCTCTCTCTCTCTCTCTCTCTCTCTCTCTCTTCTCTCTTCTTCTCTCTCTCTCTCTCTCTTATACGCATACAAATTAATGGGTGTACGCAGATTTACGCGACACACTGAAGACATAGATAACGGTTTCCTGTCTTCCTGGGAAGACGATGTTGTCCCCTTCAGTTGTAGCCCTGATGAGCTGCTCCCTAAATTATTGGCCACCCTCACTACACGTCGCCCTGAAGTCTTCACTCATGACCCTAATGTATTAACCATCCTCACTACACGTCGCCCCGCTGCCTTCCCTCATGACCCTAATGTATTGACCACCTACGTCGCCCTGATGCCTTCCCTTATCATCCTTAAAAAATTGACCAGGGTCTCGAAAGTTCACTACGTCGTATGTAGCCTAATGCTGTTTCTTAAGTACTGACCCTGAAATATTGACCCTGAAATATTGACCCTAAAATATTGACCCTAAAATATTAACCCTTCAGTGTTGACCATAGAGTATTAACCCTCAAGTATCGACCAGTTTGACTGTACATCGACTGCTGTTTCAATAAATCTTGTCCATGGTCACTACAGGGAGTCTCCTGTCCAAATGACCCTGAAATACTGACCAGGGTCGCGAGAAAAAAAAAACAGGTCCATGTCTCTCCAATACGTTCGTACTCTTCAGTACGGTAGGGATTTATTTCGACCTTATTTTTTTATGGGTGGAGTGAGAGCGGGTGGCGGGGGCGATGCCGTACTGACCTGAGCGTAGACCTGGAGAAGGTAGCGGGTGTGTGGGCCGGGGAAGCCAGAGTGTGGGCAGGTGACTGTGAAACCCATAGCTGTGTGGTTGCTCACACCACACCCACTCAGAGCTCCAGGGCGTCCTGAGAGAGAGAGAGAGAGAGAGAGAGAGAGAGAGAGAAGAGAGAGAGAGAGAGAGAGAGAGAGAGAGAGAGAGAGAGAGAGAGAGAGAGAGAGAGAGAGAGACAGAGAGAGACAGAGAGAGAGGAGGAGGGAGAGATAGATAGATAGAGAGAGAGAGAGAGAATAAGTATTAATTTCCAATAACAACACAGTGTAAGTTTCCTAGTATGTGTTAGGGTTCTTCTACAATGTGTTAAACACCTCCTAGTATGTATTATATTCCTCCTAGCATGTGTCAGATCCCTCCTGGCATATGTAAGAGCCACCTAGCATGTGTCAGATCCCTCCTGACATATGTAAGAGCCACCTAGCATGTGTCAGATCCCTCCTGACATATGTAAGAGACTCCTAGCATGTGTCAGATCCCTCCTGACATATGTAAGAGCCACCTAGCATGTGTCAGATCCCTCCTGACATATGTAAGAGCCACCTAGCATGTGTCAGATCCCTCCTGACATATGTAAGAGCCACCTAGCATGTGTCAGATCCCTCCTGACATATGTAAGAGCCACCTAGCATGTGTCAGATCCCTCCTGACATATGTAAGAGCCACCTAGCATGTATCAGATCCCTCCTGGCATATGTAAGAGCCACCTAGCATGTGTCAGATCCCTCCTGACATATGTAAGAGCCACCTAGCATGTATCAGATCCCTCCCCTAGTATGTATCAGCACCATTTACCATGTGGCATTTCGCCTACCACAGGAAACTATGTATTCTCAATTAACCCACTAAGAGTCAGTGTTGCGAGGTCGTCCCAGGAACTGTAGCTCAACAGATTGCAGGTATTTAGGTGTAGGTTTAATTCTTGCAGTTAAACACCTCGCCATTTATGCATGAAAAAGTTTTGGACAATAGAGGTAGTAA
Organism: Cherax destructor; assembly: GCA_009830355.1. Taxonomy (NCBI): domain Eukaryota; kingdom Metazoa; phylum Arthropoda; class Malacostraca; order Decapoda; family Parastacidae; genus Cherax; species Cherax destructor. The sequence continues at coordinate 72,186 of WNWK01001557.1, forward strand.
TTATGGAATACGGAGAGAGGAAGGGGATAGCTGTGTGTGTGTGTGTGTGTGTGTGTGTGTGTGTGTGTGTGTGTCTTATTCTTCAAGGTGTTGTGTAAGCAACCAAGGTGTCTCCTACGTATTTCACAACCAGCACGTGTTGTTGTTGTTGTGGTCGTGGTGGTGATCTTTTTGCCTAGCTGGACGTGATAGTGGCCACACCTGTGCTGTTCCTGGCCAGGGTAGGTGTGATACTGCCTGCAGTGTGGCCTGTACCAAGCAGGGGTCTCATGTCTGTATTGTTCCTGGCCAGGGTAGGTGTGATGCTGCCTGCAGTGTGGCCTGTACCAAGCAGGAGTCTCATGTCTGTATTGTTCCTGGCCAGGGTAGGTGTGATGCTGCCTTCAGTGTGGCCTGTACCAAGCAGGAGTCTCATGTCTGTATTGTTCCTGGCCAGGGTAGGTGTGATGCAGCCTGCAGTGTGGCCTGTACCAAGCAGGGGTCTCATGTCTGTATTGTTCCTGGCCAGGGTAGGTGTGATGCTGCCTGCAGTGTGGCCTGTACCAAGCAGGAGTCTCATGTCTGTATTGTTCCTGGCCAGGGTAAGTGTGATGCAGCCTGCAGTGTGGCCTGTACCAAGCAGGAGTCTCATGTCTGTATTGTTCCTAGCCAGGGTAGGTGTGATGCTGCCTGCAGTGTGGCCTGTACCAAGCAGGAGTCTCATGTCTGTATTGTTCCTAGCCAGGGTAGGTGTGATGCTGCCTGCAGTGTGGCCTGTACCAAGCAGGAGTCTCATGTCTGTATTGTTCCTGGCCAGGGTAGGTGTGATGCTGCCTGCAGTGTGGCCTGTACCAAGCAGGAGTCTCATGTCTGTATTGTTCCTAGCCAGGGTAGGTGTGATGCTGCCTGCAGTGTGGCCTGTACCAAGCAGGAGTCTCATGTCTGTATTGTTCCTGGCCAGGGTAGGTGTGATGCTGCCTGCAGTGTGGCCTGTACCAAGCAGGAGTCTCATGTCTGTATTGTTCCTGGCCAGGGTAAGTGTGATGCAGCCTGCAGTGTGGCCTGCACCAAGCAGGAGTCTCATGTCTGTATTGTTCCTGGCCAGGGTAAGTGTGATGCTGCCTGCAGTGTGGCCTGCACCAAGCAGGAGTGTCATGTCTGTATTGTTCCTGGCCAGGGTAAGTGTGATGCTGCCTGCAGTGTGGCCTGTACCAAGCAGGAGTCTCATGTCTGTATTGTTCCTAGCCAGGGTAGGTGTGATGCTGCCTGCAGTGTGGCCTGTACCAAGCAGGAGTCTCATGTCTGTATTGTTCCTGGCCAGGGTAAGTGTGATGCAGCCTGCAGTGTGGCCTGTACCAAGCAGGGTCTCATGTCTGTATTGTTCCTGGCCAGGGTAAGTGTGATGCTGCCTGCAGTGTGGCCTGCACCAAGCAGGGGTCTCATGTCTGTATTGTTCCTGGCCAGGGTAAGTGTGATGCAGCCTGCAGTGTGGCCTGCACCAAGCAGGGTCTCATGTCTGTATTGTTCCTGGCCAGGGTAAGTGTGATGCTGCCTGCAGTGTGGCCTGCACCAAGCAGGGGTCTCATGTCTGTATTGTTCCTGGCCAGGGTAAGTGTGATGCAGCCTGCAGTGTGGCCTGTACCAAGCAGGGGTCTCATGTCTGTATTGTTCCTGGCCAGGGTAAGTGTGATGCTGCCTGCAGTGTGGCCTGCACCAAGCAGGGGTCTCATGTCTGTATTGTTCCTGGCCAGGGTAAGTGTGATGCAGCCTGCAGTGTGGCCTGTACCAAGCATGGGTCTCATGTCTGTATTGTTCCTGGCCAAGGTAAGTGTGATGCTGCCTGCAGTGTGGCCTGCACCAAGCAGGGGTCTCATGTCTGTATTGTTCCTGGCCAGGGTAAGTGTGATGCTGCCTGCAGTGTGGCCTGTACCAAGCAGGAGTCTCATGTCTGTATTGTTCCTAGCCAGGGTAGGTGTGATGCTGCCTGCAGTGTGGCCTGTACCAAGCAGGGGTCTCATGTCTGTATTGTTCCTGACCAGGGTAAGTGTGATGCTGCTTGCAGTGTGGCCTGTACCAAGCAGGAGTCTCATGTCTGTATTGTTCCTGGCCAGGGTAAGTGTGATGCAGCCTGCAGTGTGGCCTGCACCAAGCAGGAGTCTCATGTCTGTATTGTTCCTGGCCAGGGTAAGTGTGATGCTGCCTGCAGTGTAGCCTGTACCAAGCAGGAGTCTCATGTCTGTATTGTTCCTGGCCAGGGTAGGTGTGATGCTGCCTGCAGTGTGGCCTGCACCAAGCAGTAGTCTCATGTCTGTATTGTTCCTAGCCAGGGTAGGTGTGATGCTGCCTGCAGTGTGGCCTGTACCAAGCATGGGTCTCATGTCTGTATTGTTCCTGGCCAGGGTAAGTGTGATGCTGCCTGCAGTGTGGCCTGTACCAAGCAGGAGTCTCATGTCTGTATTGTTCCTGGCCAGGGTAGGTGTGATGCTGCCTGCAGTGTGGCCTGCACCAAGCAGGAGTCTCATGTCTGTATTGTTCCTAGCCAGGGTAGGTGTGATGCTGCCTGCAGTGTGGCCTGTACCAAGCATGGGTCTCATGTCTGTATTGTTCCTGGCCAGGGTAAGTGTGATGCTACCTGCAGTGTGGCCTGTACCAAGCAGGAGTCTCATGTCTATATTGTTCCTAGCCAGGGTAGGTGTGATGCTGCCTGCAGTGTGGCCTGTACCAAGCATGGGTCTCATGTCTGTATTGTTCCTGGCCAGGGTAAGTGTGATGCTACCTGCAGTGTGGCCTGTACCAAGCAGGAGTCTCATGTCTATATTGTTCCTAGCCAGGGTAAGTGTGATGCTGCCTGCAGTGTGGCCTGTACCAAGCATGGGTCTCATGTCTGTATTGTTCCTGGCCAGGGTAAGTGTGATGCTGCCTGCAGTGTGGCCTGTACCAAGCATGGGTCTCATGTCTTTATTGTTCCTGGCCAGGGTAAGTGTGATGCTGCCTGCAGTGTGGCCTGTACCAAGCAGGGGTCTCATGTCTGTATTGTTCCTAGCCAGGGTAGGTGTGATGCAGCCTGCAGTGTGGCCTGCACCAAGCAGGGGTCTCATGTCTGTATTGTTCCTAGCCAGGGTAGGTGTGATGCAGCCTGCAGTGTGGCCTGTACCAAGCATGGGTCTCATGTCTGTATTGTTCCTGGCCAGGGTAAGTGTGATGCAGCCTGCAGTGTGGCCTGTACCAAGCAGGGGTCTCATGTCTGTATTGTTCCCAGCTCTGAGCGAGGTGGATATTTGGTATGCACGATCCCCACAGCCTCCGGATGATGTGTGGAGGAGATTTTTCATAGCTAGTTATTGCTTCAGATGGTGTAAGCATGTGGAAGCATGCTGGTGTGGCGTTCTGTGGTCGTGGTGTTAGCAGTGATGGGTTGTTTAGGTTTTTGTTGGTTGGTTTAATGAGTCTATCGCGGAAGAGAGGAAGTTTATCTTCGTCTTCTCAGTTGAGTTGCAATGATGGTTCCAAAATATTGAGGTTCCAGATAAAAAGTTTAAAATACCGATATATTGGAAAAATAAACACAGATGCAGTATAATGCGATCCATTATTGACAACGTTTCTCCAGGTTGTTCTCGAGGTTGTTCTCCAGGTTGTTATCGAGGTTGTTCTCAAGGTTGCTCTCAAGGTTGTTCTCAAGGTTGTTCTCGAGGTTGTTCTCCAGGTTCTCGATGTTCTCCAGGTTGTTCTGAAGGCTTTTCTCGAATTTGTTCAAGAGTTTGTCTAGATTTAGTTTTTGGGGATCAGTGAACAGAACCTGGTGTAAATAATGATGGCGTACGACCGTTTTGCACACTGATGATGATGGCCAGTGGCTCAGCCTCCAGTCATCCCATACACGAAGTCGTCAGAGCATCGCTCTTCGGGAAGCCCTTGGCCACGTAGAATTTCCTTCTGGAAATTGTCGAAAGCAACGAGATTAAAGATCACGCAAATACCGAGAAGTTGATGATTAAGACACATGTGCAAAGGTTGGGTATCTTTATTGGTGAGACGTTTCGCCTACACAGTAGACTTCTTCAGTCAAATACAGAGGCAGCAACTTGGAGTAATAATATTTCTACGAGGTTGATGGACTGATTACATCAGCCTCATTTCACTACTACACCTACTGCCTCTGTATTTGACTGAAGAAGCCTACTGTGAAGGCGAAACGTTTCAACAGTAAACATACCCAACTGTTGCACATGTGTCATAGTCATGAACTTGTCAAGGCACAGAAAATTCATGTCCAGCCTTAGTTTTGTGGTACAGTAATCTCCAGTGACGTGATGGGTTGGGGAACTCAGGCGAAGAAGGAAGCCACGTCTAGGCTGGCTGATTTTCTGGATGCGAATGATTTAAAAACCCGACAAGTTGAAGAATGATGCACTTGTGTAACATTTGGGAATCTTTATTGAGGAGATGTTTTTCAATAAAGATTCCCGGATGCTGCCCATGTGTCTCGTTCTTCAGGTGATTTCTTGGTTCTGATGGACGTGTCCTTTATCCCCTGAGTAAATCCTCGAGACGCTGAGAGAACTGAGAGGTTTAACCAGGGTGTTTCGAAACACCTGGCAGGGAGATCCATGACAAAAACACCTGACAGGGAGATCCATGACAAAAACACCTGCCAGGGTGAGCCTTGACAAAAACACCTGGTTCACTGTCAGTGCCGTGTGTAATGACCCTCATGGACACTAGTGGTTAATGTGTCTCAAGTGATCAATACATCCCAGCTGGCTTGGGATCAGTGGGATAAAGATGCTCCTGCTGCAGCATCTTACCCTCTCCTGTTTTCTGCTGAGTCTCTCTCTCTCTCTCTCTCTCTCTCTCTCTCTTATATATATATATATATATATATATATATATATATATATATATATATATATATATATATATATATATATATATATAGATAGATAGGTAGATAGACAGGGCGCACGAACGCATAAATAATAGTGAAAGAAGGCATGCACGGAATTTCTCAAGGGTCACGAACGCATAAAAGGACTTTTTCACTTTTTCCTAACGCATAATTGGAATCCCTCTCAGCACACGAACACATAAGCGGATGCCCTCGAAGTCAAAGCGTACGAACGCATAAACTCAAAGCACAACACACGAAAGCACACGAACGCCAAAAAAAAAAGAATATTAAATCCCTCAGAGGACAAGAACGCGTTAGGGAAAATCCCTTAAAAATCCACGAAGCCGTTCGCAAAATCCAGGAAAATTCATGAACGCAGAGAACAACAGAAGAAGTAATAACAGCAACAGCAGCAGCAGTAGTAAGAGCAACACAGCAGCAGCAACAACAACAGCAGCAACAACAGCAACAGCAGCAACAACAGCAACAGCAGCAGCAACAATAATCAGCAGCAACAGTAATAACAGCAACAACAGCAGCAGCAGCAATAACAGTAGCAACAGCAGCAGCAGCAACAACAACAGCAGCAACAACAACAGCAGCAACAACAACAGCAGCAGCAGCAATAACAGCAACAACAACAACAACAGCAGCAGCAATAACAGCAGCAACAGCAATAGCAGCAAAAACAGCAGCAATAGTAATAACAACAGCAACAGTAATAACAGCAACAACAGCAGCAGCAGCAATAACAACAGCAGCAGCAGCAATAACAACAGCAAGAGCAGCAGCAGCCACAACAACAGCAGCAACAACAGCAGCAGCAGCAGCAATAACAGCAACAGCAACAACAGCAGCAGCAGCAATAACAGCAACAGCAACAACAACAGCAGCAGCAGCAATAACAGCAGCAACATCAATAGCAGCAACAACAGCAGCAACAGTAATAACAACAGCAACAGTAATAACAGCAAAAACAGCAGCAGCAGCAATAACAGCAGCAATAACAGCAGCAACAGCAGCAGCAGCAACAACAACAGCAGCAACAACAACAGCAGCAACAACAACAGCAGCAGCAGCAGCAGCAATAACAGCAACAGCAACAACAGCAGCAGCAGCAATAACAGCAACAGCAACAACAGCAGTAGCAGCAATAACATCAGCAACAGCAATAGCAGCAACAACAGCAGCAACAGTAATAACAGCAGCAGCAGCAATAACAGCAGCAACAGTAATAACAGCAGCAGCAGCAATAACAGCAACAGCAACAACAGCAGCAGCAATAACAGCAGCAACAACAGCAGTAACAACAGCAGCAACAGTAATAACAGCAACAACAGCAGCAACAGTAATAACAGCAGCAACAGTAATAACAGCAGCAACAGTAATAACAGCAACAACAGCCGCAACAGTAATAACAGCAGCAACAGTAATAACAGCAGCAACAGTAACAACAGCAGCAACAGTAATAGCAGCAACAACAGCAGCAACAGTAATAACAGCAACAACAGCAGCAACAGTAATAACAGCAGCAACAGTAATAGCAGCAACAACAGCAGCAACAGTAATAACAGAAACAACAGCAGCAACAGTAATAACAACAGCAACAGTAATAGCAGCAACAACAGCAGCAACAGTAATAACAGCAGCAACAGTAATAACAGCAACAACAGTAGCAACAGTAATAACAGCAGCAACAGTAATAGCAGCAACAACAGCAGCAACAGTAATAGCAGCAACAACAGCAGCAACAGTAATAACAGGAACAACAGCAGCAACAGTAATAACAGCAGCAACAGTAATAGCAGCAACAACAGCAGCAACAGTAATAACAGCAGCAACAGTAATAGCAGCAACAACAGCAGCAACAGTAATAACAGCAACAACATCAGCAACAGTAATAACAGCAGCAACAGTAATAGCAGCAGCAACAACAGCAGCAACAGTAATAACAGCAACAACAGCAGCAACAGTAATAACAGCAGCAACAGTAATAACAGCAGCAACAGTAATAGCAGCAACAACAGCAGCAACAGTAATAACAACAGAAACAGTAATAGAAGCAACAAGAGCAGCAACAGTAATAACAGCAACAACAGCAGCAACAGTAATAACAGCAACAACAGCAACAACAGCAGCAACAGTGATAACAGCAGCAACAGTAATAGCAGCAGCAACAACAGCAGCAACAGTAATAACAGCAGCAACAGTAAGCAGAAAACACAGCAACAGTAATAACAGCAACAACAGCGCAACAGTAATAACAAGCAACAGTAATAGCAGCAACAACAGCAGCAACAGTAATAAGCAGCAACAGTAATACAGAAACAGCAGCAACAGTAATACAGCAACAACAGAGCAACATAATAACAGCAGCAACAGTAATGCAGCAACAACAGTAGCAACATTAATAACAGCAGCAACAGTAATAGAGCAACAATAGCAGCAACAGTAATAACAGCAACAACAGCAGCAACAGTAATAACACAGCAACAGTAATAGCGCAGCAACAACAAGCAACAGTAATACAGCAACAACAGCAGCAACAGAATAACACAGAACAGTAATAGCAGCAACAACAGCAGCAACAGTAATAACAGCAGCAACAGTAATGCAGCACAACAGCAGCAACAGAATAACAGCAAGAACAATAGCAGAACACACAGCAACAGTAATAACAGCAGCAACAGTAATACAGCAACAACAGCAGCAACAGTAATAACAGCAACAAAACAGCAACATAAAAGCAGCAACAGTAATAGCAGCAACAACACAGCAACAGTAATAAAAAGCAGCAACAGTAATAGCAGCAATAAAACAGCAGCCCAACAGTAATAACAGCGACAACAGCAACAGCTGGCGTGCGATCACCACTCTCCACCAATATGTTATGTTCACAATTTCCCTCTCCCTCCTCCCCCTTCCTCTCTCCCTCTCCCTCCTCC
>WNWK01001557.1:85000-152500 GCA_009830355.1 Cherax destructor
ACAGTTACTTCTACAACAGTTACTGCTACAACAGTTACTGCTACAACAGTTACTGCTACAACAGTAACTGCTACAACAGTTACTGCTACAACAGTTACTGCTACAACAGTTACTGCTACAACAGTTACTGCTACAACAGTAACTGCTACAACAGTTACTGCTACAACAGTTACTGCTACAACAGTTACTGCTACAACAGTTACTGCTACAACAGTTACTGCTACAACAGTAACTGCTATAACAGTTACTGATACAACAGTTACTGCTCAAGTTCCCACTAACAGTGTATGTCTGATCCTTCGTCTTGACACTGCTCTTACACTAAGAGTTCTCTTTTCATTTTTTTTTTGCTTAGAATGATCCTGTCCTTGATAATATTCCCATAACTTATACTATGTTGTGACTTCATCAACTAGATCACCTCAACCTATTACAACATAACATAAAACTAAGTGTCCGTAACTTGAAGCTAAGTGTTTGTAACTTGAGTGTTTTGTTTTAACTTACCTCGTGTGTAGACGAGGAAGACACAAGGCTGGTGTTGTCTACCCACGGTGTTGGTTGCCCAGCACAGCACCTCCACTCTGTCTTGCTGTAGGCGACCCAGGGTATACCTCCCTGTCAGACCCTCCAGTCTACCCACACTCTCCAGCTCCTCTGCCGCACCCTCTGTGTGAGGAGACACACACACACACAGAAAACATGGGTTATATTAGCACAAAGCCCAGCACTGTTTATTATATACAAGCTAGCCCCCCCCCCAAAAAAAAAAACCACCTATTTAATACTAGTTGAATAGGGGCAACAGGAGTAAGTAGGCTTGAACCTACTTTACACTCGCCCAGGATTGAATCTGAGCACTTTTCTTGTGAGCTGAAGGTGCTACCACTGAGTTATATTACGGGAGATTAAAAACTCCCGTTTTTAATATTAATACAGGGTGTTTTAAAATGATGGACCCAATTTCAAAGCAGCATATTTTGAAATTAGGTCCAATTATTTGAAACGTACGAGAAATTAAAGGAGGTGGAACATCACCTTGGGACGAGGTTCACTCAGACTTCGTTTAGTAATAATGGTCTAGAAATGGACCGAAACGTCGTCAAGAGAAGGTTTCTGTCTTAACTGTGTTGTAATGAGAGTGTGTGCTCACCTGGCGTCCTCCTGATGGCCCAGGTGAAGGTGAGTGAGGGAGGGTAGGCCCTCACACTGCAGCCCAACTTCACACTGCCTCCCCTCACGCCCTCGTACTGACGCTGCTGACTCTCCTCACACACTGGTGCGACTGTGAGGGGTGGGAGATGAGTGAGGGGTGAGAGATGAGTGAGGGGTGAGAGATGAGTGAGAGGTGAGAAAGTAACGAAAGAGTGAGAGGGAGGTAACGAAGTGAGATATGAAATGAGAGAGAGAGAGACAGAGAAAGAGGGAGAGATAGATAGATTGATAGATAGATAGATAAGTAGAGAGAGAGAGAGAGACGGGGGGGGAAGTAAAAGCGATTAATAAAAACAAAAGCTCTAAATTTAACCTGACATTAAATAGATTTATTTTAATTTTGGTTCTTTAAAAATGTTTCCCCCAAAATAACAAAAAAGTAGCCGAAAATAATAGGCAAGAAAATACCAAGTGTAACAAAAAATAATAACCAAGAAATAATAGCTAAAAATAATTGGAAAAAAATAATAGGCAAAAAATAATAACAAAAAAACAATAGGCAAAAAATAAAAGACAAAAATAATAGCCAAAAAACAAAATCCAAACTCCATCACAAAAAAATTTGGCTGGTTATCAAGAATATATATTTTCAGAAACGGAGTTGGGTAGCTCCATCACCTTGGATCTCTAGCCTTTCGCCTGGTGGTGCGAAGTACAGAGTCTGCACTCTGATTACATTTACTATACTGTATATAGTTGTTGGGAGTTGACGTGTCAACTGATGGATCTATGAAGGATGAGGTGAAGCATAGAACTGATGATGGTGAGTGGAGCACTGAGGAGTCTGTGGAGACAAAGAACGTTGTCCATGGAAGCAAAGAGCGGAATGTATGAAAGTATAGTTATACCAACACTCTTATATGGGTGTGAGACATGGGTGGTGAATGTTGCAACGAGGAGAAGGCTGGAGGCAGTGGAGATGTCGTGTCTGAGGGCAATGTGCGGTGTGAATATTATGCGGAGACTCTGTAGCTTGGAGATTAGAAAGTGTTGGTGTCTGAGGAGGGGTTGTTGAAGTGGTTCAGACATTTGGAGAGGTTTTGTGTGCAAGGGGCTTGGACTTCCAGCAACCATGCGTGAGCGTGTTAGGAGTGAGCGGAGGCAAATGTTTTTTTATGACTTGACGTGCTGTTGGAGTGTAAGCAAAGTAACATTTATAAAGGGATTCAGGGAAACCAGTTAACCGGACTTGAGTCCTGGAGATGGGAAGTGCAGTGCCGGCACTCTGAAGGAGGGGTGTTAATGTTGCAGTTTCTTAACTGTAGTGTAAGCACGCCTCTGGCAAGACACAGACCATAGCTGACATCAATGACATACTACTATATAGAAAGCTCCTTGTTATGCTGAGCATTTCGGGAAAATTAGTTCAGTTTTATCCCAGGATGCGACCCACACCAGTCGACTAACACCCAGGTACCCATTTTAAACTGATGGGTGAACAGGGACAGGGACAGCAGGTGTCTTATGAGAACACGTCCCTAATGTTTTCTAGCCGTACCGGAGGATATTCGAACCCCGGACCTCAGTGTGTGAGCTGAGTGCGCTAGCGATCCAGCTACGGGATACCTAGTTTTTTGGCCCGCCTCATGATGAGCAAAAACCACATGGGTTCGAATCCTTGGTTAGTCGCAGCATTGTTATTGATCAATGCCACTCGTTCGTGGGTACAATAATATAAAATACTGCTTGTTGAGGCTAGTACACCAAACAGGGAGTAGAATGAAATTAGCACAGAGGCGTCCACACCAGAGTATGTCCACGGATCACGGTAAAACACCTAGTTCTGCTGGGTGCGTGATTCTCGTAGGATTTGGTGGTCCTGTGGGTTAGAGCGTCATGTGGGTTTCGCTCACCATTAGGCAGGCTAAAATAACATGGGTTCGAATCCCTGTCTAGTCGCAGTGTTGTAATTGATCAATACCACTCGTTCGTGGGTACAATAATATGTATATATATATATATATAATGTCGTGCCGATTAGGTAAAACTTGCGATTTTGGCTTAAATAGCAACGCTCACCTTGCCATATAAGACAAGTGAAAATTTGTGTATGCAATAACTTCGCCAAAATCATTCTGAACATAACGAAAAAAATATACTTCATTGTGTTTGTTTATTACTAAATTAATGTTAACGTATCTAAAATATATTTAGTTGGGTTTGGCTAAATTAAATTGCGCTTGTTGTAATAAGGTTAGGTAGGTTTTCAAAGTTTCTCTTGGTACAAAATTATATTTTTTTTACATTAACATAAATGAAAAAAATATATCTTTAAACGTATAAGAGACAATTTTAGAAAGGAATTAATTTTAGATGAGTTCTTGCTAATTGACCAGTTTTACCTAATCGGCACGACATATATATATATATATATATATATAATATATATATATATATATATATATATATATATATATATATATATATATATATATATATATATATATATATATATATATATATATATTTTATATAGTTTATGACAACAGAAAATGAAGATCAATACACAACTCATAGTGAGGATTTTTTTTTTTGCGTATTTGATTTAGAAAAATTAATTTGAAACTGAACAGCTGGTAGTGTGATCATCTAAATTCCTGTTCATTTCTGGTGGAACACTTTTTATTTCAAGCCAGCAGTCACACACCTGGCTTAACACACACACACACACACACACCAAGCCAGCAGTCGCACACCTGGCTTCTCAAACACCTGGCTTCACACACACACCAAGCCAGCAAGCAAAGTAACCCATCAAAACCTGGATTTTCAAGCCAGCAAGCTTGCGTTTAAAGGTTACAAAAGCCTACCAATCATTGTTAGGCCTATACAATGTAAGTTTAATCCAGGAGAAAATTAGGCAGAGGTCCGGCCAGGCTGTACTGATCCCCAGGTTAAATGTAGGGAAATTTTGGGGCCTTTTGCGATAATCCCTCGAATATTACAACACCAGGTCAGGGGAAGGTGCTGGCAGACCTGGCAGGTCAGGGGAAGGTGCTGGCAGACCTGGCAGGTCAGGGAAAGGTGCTGGCAGACCTGGCAGGTCAGGGGAAGGTGCTCGGAGACCTGGCAGGTCAGGGGGAGGTGCTGGCAGACCTGGCAGGTCAGGGAGAGGTGATGTGAGACCTGACAGGTCAGAGGAAGGTGCTGGGAGACCTGGCAGGTCAGAGAAAGGTGCTGGGAGACCTGGCAGGTCAGGGGGAGGTGCTGTGAGACCTGACAGGTCAGAGGAAGGTGCTGGGAGACCTGACAGGTCAGAGAAAGGTGCTGGCAGACCTGGCAGGTCAGGGGAGGTGCTGGCAGGTCAGGGAGGTGCTGGAAGACCTGGCAGGTCAGGGGAGGTGCTGGCAGACCTGGCAGGTCAGGGAGGTATTGGCAGACCTGGCAGGTCAGGGAGGTGCTGGCAGACCTGGCAGGTCAGGGGAGGTGCTGGCAGACCTGGCAGGTCAGGGGAGGTGCTGGCAGACCTGGCAGGTCAGGGGACGTGTTGGCAGACCTGGCAGGTCAGGGGACGTGCTGGCAGACCTGGCAGGTCAGGGAGGTGCTGGCAGACCTGGCAGTCCCCAATGATGGAAAAGCAATTTCAGGTCGACCGTAAAAAATCAATTTCGACGCCAGGATGAAAATCTTTGTTTAGGAACAAATTCTTTCGTTATAGGAATGAATCCCATCGTTAAAAGAGCGAATCTCTTCGTTATAGGATCGAATCTTTTCGTTATAGGATCAAATGCCTTCATTATAATATCGAATCCTTTCGTTATAGGATCAAATCCCTTCATTATAGGATCGAATCCTTTCGTTATAGGATCAAATCCCTTCATTATAGGATCGATTTTTTTCGTTATAGGAACGAATCTCTTCGTTATAGGAACGAATTCCTTTGCTATAGGTCACTTTTTCACGAGGTCGCCAGTGAGAAAGTCAGATAAATAATTCTGAACTGAGAGACAGTCTGTCAGGCAGTCAGTCAGTCAATCAGTCAGTCAGTCAGTCAGTCAGTCAGTCAGTCAGTCAATCAGTCAGTCAGTTTGTCAGTCTGTCAGTCAGTCAGTTAGTTAGTCAGTAAGTCAGTCAGTTTGTCAGTCTGTCAGTCAGTCAGTTAGTTAGTCAGTTAGTCAGTCAGTCAGTCAGTCAGTCAGTCAGTCAGTCAGTCAGTCAGTCAGTCAGTCAGTCAGTCAGTCAGTCAGTCAGTCAGTCAATCAATCAATCAGTCAGTCAGTCAGTCAGTCAGTCAGTCAGTTTGTCAGTCTGTCAGTCAGTCAGTCAGTTAGCCAGTCAGTCAGTCAGTCAGTCAGTCAGTCAGTCAGTTTGTTAGTCAGTCAGTCAGTCAGTCTGTCAGTCAGTCAGTCAGTCAGTTTGTTAGTCAGTCAGTCAGTCAGTTAGCCAGTCAGTCAGTCAGTCAGTCTGTCAGTCAGTCAGTCAGTTTGTCAGTCTGTCAGTCAGTCAGTCAGCCAGTCAGTCAGTCAGTTTCTCAGTCAGTCAGTCAGTCAGTCAGTCAGTCAGTTTGTCAGTCAGTCAGTCTGTCAGTCTGTCAGTCAGTCAGTTTGTCAGTCAGTCAGTCAGTCAGCCAGTCAGTCAGTCAGTCAGTTTGTCAGTCAGTCAGTCAGTCAGTCAGTTTGTCAGTCAGTCAGTTTGTCAGTCTGTCAGTTAGTCAGCCAGTCAGATCATGAAGAATTTTCCTGCAAAATCAAGGTACCTCCCTCAGAGGATGAGAAACAAGGTAGTACCTCCCTTGAAGTATGTGAACCATGGTACCTACCTATCTTGAAGGATGAGTATCAAGGTACCTATCTTGAAGGATGAGAATGAAGGTACCAAGGTTCTGGTACCATGATGAGAATCAAGGTACCAGCAGCAGCAGACACTGCTGCAACAGTGTCTGCCAAATTGAATGGAAGACCTCTCTCAATTAGCGAAATATATTTAAATGTGACTGCGTTGTGGCACACTCGTTGTCAGTTGTCATGGCAGTCAGAACACCAGTCACAACTGTTACCCTGGCAGAGCACCAGTCACATCATACACGGGCGTGTAAACCCGTATGGGTCTTTCACTGCATCACGCTCTGACAGTGAGATGAACACGCTAAAACTCGCGATATTCGCGGTATTTATGATATTCGCGATATTCGCTTTTCCTGTAAGATTTTCTCCTACGATTTCGGACTTCGTTCAGATTGATTTTTCGCCGATTTTCTGCATAAAAAATTTTTTTTACTCTGCTTATTCGGCAGAAAACTCCCTTACTCTTTTTTTTTAGGTCTAACTTATATCTGTGTGAATTAGGTTAGTTGTTTCTTATTGCTGACTGTGTTAATGGTATTAGCTGTGTGTTAATGGTGTTAGCTGTGTGTTAATGGTGTTAGCTGTGTGTTAATGGTGTTAGCTGTGTGTTAATGGTGTTAGTTGTGTGTTAATGGTGTTAGCTGTGTGTTAATGGTGTTAGCTGTGTGTTAATGGTGTTAGCTGTGTTTTTAATGTTAGCTGTGTGTTAATGTTAGCTGTGTGTTAATGTTAGCTGTTTTTTGCTGTCCCTTCCACTAATAACCTCCATCTATGATTGCTGACAAGCACCGCCAGACTTTGTCACCATCAACTGCTACTCACCACCAGTCAACCACTATCACCACCACCACCACCACCACCACCAGCAACACTCACACTCTACGTTAAGGTTGAGAGCGTTACTGTGGCCATCACCCTCACTGTTGCTGGCCAGACAGGTGTACAGTCCTCTCATCTCAGCTCTCAGCATCCGCATCACCAGGGTGGTGTTCTGTACCTCCATCATCTCTGGCATCTCCCGTCCACGCACTGCTCGACCCTGGCGACACCAAGCACCATACAGTATAGGTAAGTATAACAGCCTATAATAGAGTATAACAGTATAATATATTTAACAGGAATACAGTATATCGGAATACACACACACACACACATACACACACACACACACACACACACACACAACACACACACACACACACACACACACACACACACACACACACACACTCACATATATATATATATATATATATATATATATATATATGTATGTATTACTAATTCCTCCCTAGACTCTCCTAGACCCACCTAGACTCCCCTAGACCCTCTTAGACTTCCCTAGACCCACTAGAATCCCGTAGACCTACCAAGACTCCTCTGGACTCTTCTAGACTTCTCTAGACCCACCTAGACTCCCCTAGACCCACCTAGACTCTCCTAAAACTATCCTAGACTCCCCTAGACCCTTCTACACTTCCGGGACTGACCCAGGTAAACAGATAGACTCCCCTGGACTTACGTTATGGAACCAGGTGACGTTGTAGACAGGTGGGTTGGCTCTCAGGTGACAGATCAAGGTGACAGAGTGGCCCTCACGCACGGTGACGTTGCCACCTTCACCTGCCTTCATGCTCACCCGAGCCAGCGGCACAACTGAGTCAGGGGAAGGTGAAAAACAGCTTAGTTAACTACGATAGGTAAATATATGTAGTTAGGTGGTCTGCGAACACACACATACATACATATATATTAACAGATGGTTAATTATGTACATTTACTTACGTACATGTTAATTAATAGGGGCTTCTGGAGTACTTACAGTGGACGTTGAGAGTGAGTTGGTCTTGTAGGGAAGCCTTGGGTAGGTTAGGACTGAAGGCTTTGCACAGAAGCTGCTTACGGTGGTCGTCAGACCGTGGGCTCCACTCCAGCCTGCTGACCACAGCCCATACACCCTCTTTGGTCTGCCATGGGTGAGAGTAGTGGTAATGTTAGTAGCGTGACCTCGCCTACTACTATCTTTGGTCTGCTAGTAGAGTGAATAGTGGTAGTGTTGGTACTGTTTCTTCCCCTACCACCATCTTTGGTCTGCCATTAGCGTGAATTGTGGTAGTGCTAGTAGCGCTACCTCCCCTACCAGCATCTTTGGTCTGACATGCCATGACATGTACAATATTGAATCATGAATGTATTATGTATGATAGACTGGAACGTCAGACACTTACCGGAGGGGGTGTGGGAGGGAGGAGGTGGGCGCCCAGCCACCACTGCACTATGGGTCGGGGGAAGGCGCCACCTACATGACAGGTGAAGGAGGTGAGCTGGCCGGCAGGAACCCATGGACCAGGGGCCCCCAGCTTCACTCCCAGCGGCGGTACTGTGAAGAGAGAAGAAAGTAAGGAAGAGTGAATGAAAGAGGAGTGAAGAATGTCCCTTCAGGAAAGAACTCGAAATACTGGACTGAAATTGGATAAATTTAGATTTAGAAAGGATATGGGAAAGTATTGATTTGGAAATAGAATAGTCGAAGGGTGAAACAGTCTTCCTAGTAAGGTTATTGAAGCTAAAACCTTGGGTAGCTTCAAATATAGATTCGATAAATACGTGAGTGAGAGGGGGTTGGATATGAGTGGGATTTGTACTTGAATTAATAACGTTATCGAAGCTTATTCCTTGGGTAACACTGTAATGGTTTGGACGAATATTTGTGTTAGTGGGTTTGGGTTTGATAAGCAGCTGCCAAGTACGGACCAGTAGGCCTTCTGCAGTGTTCTTCCTATCTTACGTTCTTATGAGTGAAGGATGAACTGTATTCTTGATAGCGACCCACACCTGGACAGTCAGTAGGCAAGTCTGTAAAAAAAATCTGCTGCGCCTTTGGAAAACTGTGTAATTCATAATAACACACTGGGAGTTAATTACACCCACATTAACCTTGTTGCACCTCAGTGTACACGGGAGCCTTACTATGGGGGTGACCCGCTGACACAGTACAGGTGTTCAGAACACCAGTCACAACTGTTATCATGGTAGTGTGTCAGAACACCAGTCACAACTGTTATCATGGTAGTGTGTCAGAACACCAGTCACAACTGTTATCATGGTAGTGTGTCAGAACACCAGTCACAACTGTTATCATGGTAGTGTGTCAGAACACCAGTCACAACTATTATCATGGTAGTCTGTCAGAACACCAGTCACAACTGTCATCATGGCAAAGTGTCAGAACACCAGTCTGACACCGGCAGTGTTGCAGTGCCAGGCACCTCACACATCTGCAATGTATAACACCATGATTTTCGGTCTCACATTGCTTATTCACGTATGAGCGCTGATATATCCTCTAGCCAGGACTCCACAGGGTTGAGCGCTCAGGTATTTACACGCCACGGGAGGGAGATATGTTCACATGGTCCAGCCCGAGTATTTTTTTTTAATCGCTCTTATTCAAAGATATCCAACACCTTTGCTGGTAAGTCTACCCGCTGTTGACACAGGCGCCAGACTCTCAGAACATCCTGAATGTGGAAGAATTAGACACATGTGCGACATCTGGGTATCATAATTTGTAGATGTTTCGCCATCTAGGGGCTTTATCAATGCAGTACAAGGCCATAATGTGAAGACTGTAGAACTATACACAAAAGACGAGGTAATCAGTCCCTCAGCTTTGAAGATTCTTCAAGACTTCGGTGCTCTTCACCAACTCCAAGGCTGGGGGGACTGATTACTGCCAACTCCTCCAAATCGTCCACCTTCCTCTTCATTGGACTGATGAAACAACTATGTGGCGAAACGTTTCCTCAACAAAGATTCCCAAAATGCTGCACAAGTGTCTCATTCTTCAACATGTCGGATTTCTCGACCATTTCTCACACAATACAAGTGATGCTGGCCAGAGTTAGAGACCGTCTCCTCGCAGCATCCCCGGCCACACCTCTCCACTCTGTAAATACACTTGTAAATACATAGGGAATTTTCCACGCACTTGGTGTGTAAGGTAAACATTACAACAAATCTTAAATCCTGGGAATTAACGAGAACTCAGCGATGCAAACACTAACATTCACTCGTCACGCAGATGTAGCAGCAGATGCAGCAGCAGATGCAGCAGCAGATGCAGCAGCAGATGCAGCAACAGATGCAGCAGCAGCAGCAGCAGCGTGTGAAGAGTGCAACGAAACGTAGTGAGAACAAACACAGGGCAAGAACAGCACTCAACATTAGTCGAAATGCAGCGAAGAATAATGAAATATAACGGAATGGTAGATGGTGTAAAACACCGGCAGTGTAAGGTACTGACGTTAATACTAGATGCTGGAGGATGAGAGATGCTGGAGGATGAGAGATGCTGAAGGATGAGAGATGCTGGAGGATGAGAGATGCTGGAGGATGAGAGATGCTGGAGGGTGAGAGATGCTGGAGGATGAGAGATGCTGGAGGATGAGAGATGCTGGAGGGTGAGAGATGCTGGAGGATGAGAGATGCTGGAGGGTGAGAGATGCTGGAGGATGAGAGATGCTGGAGGGTGAGAGATGCTGGGGTGAGAGATGCTGGAGGATGAGAGATGCTGGAGGATGAGAGATGCTGGAGGATGAGAGATGCTGGAGGATGAGAGATGCTGGAGGGTGAGAGATGCTGGAGGATGAGAGATGCTGGAGGATGAGATATGCTGGAGGATGAGAGATGCTGGAGGGTGAGAGATGCTGGAGGATGAGAGATGCTGGAGGATGAGATGCTGGAGGGTGAGAGATGCTGGAGGGTGAGAGATGCTGGAGGATGAGAGATGCTGGAGGATGAGAGATGCTGGAGGATGAGAGATGCTGGAGGATGAGATGCTGGAGGGTGAGAGATGCTGGAGGGTGAGAGATGCTGGAGGATGAGAGATGCTGGAGGATGAGAGATGCTGGAGGATGAGAGATGCTGGAGGATGAGAGATGCTGGAGGATGAGAGATGCTGGAGGGTGAGAGATGCTGGAGGATGAGAGATGCTGGAGGGTGAGAGATGCTGGAGGATGAGAGATGCTGGAGGGTGAGAGATGCTGGAGGGTGAGAGAACACCACTGAAGAACACAGAGTGGAGGGTGAGAGATGCTGGAGGATAAGAGAACACCACTGAAGAACACAGATTGGAGGGTAAGAGATGCTGGAGGATGAGAGAACACCACTGAAGAACACAGAGTGGAGGGTGAGAGATGCTGGAGGATGAGAGAACACCACTGAAGAACACAGTGGAGGGTAAGAACCTTTGAAATCCTGGAAAAATGTTGCCTTTGGAGTTGTGGCTTTGGCGAAGATGTTTGACACTGTGCCAAAGGTGCCAGCATGTGGTATGTTGAGGAGGCAGAGAGAGAGAGAGAGAGAGAGAGAGAGAGAGAGAGAGAGAGAGAGAGAGAGAGAGAGAGAGAGAGAGAGAGAGAGAGAGAGAGAGAGAGAGATGTAAGGAAGGAAGAGATGTATTTGCAACGTAAGAGTGTCAGAGAGGCAGTACCCTTAACTCACACTTGTTTATGTAACAGTGTGAGTAAGGAGGAGGAGGAGGAGGAGAAGAAGATTTTCTTCTCTTTATTAACTCTGGTTTACTAACCCAGGTTAACCCAAGAAAGCCAATCAGTGTGGCTTACTCTCCCTGGGTTCCTCTCCTTCTCTTTGATACAACTCACAACAGTCAACAAACTCCCAGCTACCTATTTACTGTTAGGTAAACAGGAGCCTATTTAGACCTCCAACAGGAAGGAGTCAGGTGGAGGTCAGGTCATGTTGAGAGTCAGGTCAGGTCAACAGTGTGTCCAGGAGGTGGATAATATTAGGTGAATACTCACGATTCACTGTGATTGTAGCAGTGACGGTGTTGGTGATTGTTGGGGTGGTGGAGGCCGTGCTGGAGGCCGTGCTGGAGGCCGTGCTGGAGGCCGTGCTGGAGGCAGCCGTTGCAAATTTGATGATGTCTGAGAAGATAATAGAAGTGGAGGCGTTGGTCTCACTGATGTCAGCTGCTCTGACATCTAGGCTGACGTCGGGGGTGATGGTGCTGGTGGTGGTGGAGCAGGTGACGTTGGCACCAGCAGTGCCTCTGGATGCCACCACCTGTAAGGTGGTGCTAACCACAGTGCCATTTGTTCTCACCTCCGAGGCTACAGTGACAGGCACTCCCTCAGCCCCCCACACCAGCCCTGGTGGTGGCTCTGAAACATTGTCACAGCAGTATGTTAATATGACAGTATGTTAATATGACAGTATGTTAATATGACAGTATGTTAATATGACAGTATGTTAATATGACAGTATGTTAATATGACAGTATGTTAATATGACAGTATGTTAATATGACAGTATGTTAATATGACAGTATGTTAATATGGCCGTATGTTAATATGACAGTATGTTAATATGACAGTATGTTAATATGACAGTATGTTAATATGACAGTATGTTAATATGACAGTATGTTAATATGACAGTATGTTAATATGACAGTATGTTAATATGACAGTATGTTAATATGACAGTATGTAAATATGACAGTATGTTAATATGACAGTATGTTAATATGGCCGTATGTTAATATGACAGTATGTTAATATGACAGTATGTTAATATGACAGTATGTTAATATGACAGTATGTTAATATGACAGTATGTTAATATGACAGTATGTTAATATGACAGTATGTTAATATGACAGTATGTTAATATGACAGTATGTTAATATGACAGTATGTTAATATGACAGTATGTTAATATGACAGTATGTTAATATGACAGTATGTTAATATGACAGTATGTTAATATGACAGTATGTTAATATGAGCCGTATGTTAATATGATGCAGTATGTTAATATGACAGTATGTTAATATGACAGTATGTTAATATGACAGTATGTTAATATGACAGTATGTTAATATGACAGTATGTTAATATGACAGTATGTTAATATGACAGTATGTTAATATGACAGTATGTTAATATGACAGTATGTTAATATGACAGTATGTTAATATGACAGTATGTTAATATGACAGTATGTTAATATGACAGTATGTTAATATGACAGTATGTTAATATGACAGTATGTTAATATGACAGTATGTTAATATGACAGTATGTTAATATGACAGTATGTTAATATGACAGTATGTTAATATGACAGTATGTTAATATGACAGTATGTTAATATGACAGTATGTTAATATGGCCGTATGTTAATATGACAGTATGTTAGTATGACAGTATGTTAATATGACAGTATGTTAATATGACAGTATGTTAATATGACAGTATGTTAATATGACAGTATGTTAATATGACAGTATGTTAATATGACAGTATGTTAATATGACAGTATGTTAATATGACAGTATGTTAATATGACAGTATGTTAATATGACAGTATGTTAATATGACAGTATGTTAATATGACAGTATGTTAATATGACAGTATGTTAATATGACAGTATGTTAATATGACAGTATGTTAATATGACAGTATGTTAATATGGCAGTATGTTAATATGACAGTATGTTAATATGGCAGTATGTTAATATGACAGTATGTTAATATGGCAGTATGTTAATATGACAGTATGTTAATATGGCAGTATGTTAATATGACAGTAGAGTAATATGACAGTATGTTAATATGACAGAATGTTAATATGACAGTATGGTAATATGACAGTATGTTAATATAACAGTATGTTAATATGACAGAATGTTAATATGACAGTATGTTAATATGACAGTATGTTAATATGACAGTATGTTAGTATGACAGTATGTTAATATGGCAGTATGTTAATATGACAGTATGTAAATATGGCAGTATGTTAATATGACAGTATGTTAATATGGCAGTATGTTAATATGGCAGTATGTTAATATGACAGTATGTTAATATGACAGTATGTTAGTATGACATTATGTTAGTATGACAGTATGTTAGTATGACATTATGTTAGTATGACGTTATGTTAATATGACGGTATGCTAATATGACAGTATGTTAGTATGACATTATGCTAGTATGACATTATGTTAGTATGACAGTATGTTAGTATGACAGTGTGTTAGTATGACAGTATGTAAGTATGACAGTATGTTAGTATGACAGTATGTTAGTATGACAGTATGTTAGTATGACAGTATGTTAGTATGACAGTATGTTAGTATGACAGTATGTTAGTATGACAGTATGTTAATATGACAGTATGTTAATATGACATTATGTTAGCATTACAGTATGTTAGTATGACAGTATGTTAATATGACAGTATGATAGTATGACATTATGGTAATATGACAGTATGTTAGTATGACAGTGTGTTAACATGACAGTGTGTTAGTATGACAGTATGTTAGTATGACAGTATGTTAGTATGACAGTATGTTAATATGACAGTATGTTAATATGACATTATGTTAACATGACAATATGTTAGTATGACAGTATGTTACTATGACATTATGTTAGTATGACAGTATGTTAGTATGACAGTATGTTAATATGACAGTATGTTAATATGACAGTATGATAGTATGGCATTATGTTAATATGACAGTATGTTAGTATGACAGTGTGTTAACATGACAGTGTGTTAGTATGACAGTATGTCAGTATGACAGTGTGTTAGTATGACAGTATGTCAGTATGACAGTGTGTTAACATGACAGTATGTTAGTATGACAGTATGTCAGTATGACAGTGTGTTAGTATGACAGTATGTCAGTATGACAGTGTGTTTACATGACAGTATGTTAGTATGACAGTATGTCAGTATGACAGTGTGTTAGTATGACAGTATGTCAGTATGACTGTGTTAGTATGACAGTGTGTTAGTATGACAGTGTGTTAGTATGACAGTATTTAAGACAGAGTTCTTAATGTCATAGTTTAAATGCCCATAAGAAGGAGTATAATGTAACCAACGAGTCCACAATAACGATAGTCCCTAGTAAGAGGAATCTGCGGTAACAAGACTCCGCAGTAACGAGAGAGTCCAGAAGTAACGAGACTCCGCAGTAACGAGGATCCGTAGTAACGAGAAACTAACGAGAGACTAAGCAGTGATGGGAGAGTGAGGGGTAAAACACAAGAAAGGATTGAACACAGGTCTGGTGTGAGGGCTGAACACAGGTCTGGTGTGAGGGCTGAATACAGGTCTGGTGTGAGGGCTGAACACAGGTCTGGTGTGAGGGCTGAATACAGGTCTGGTGTGAGGGCTGAACACAGCTCTGGTGTGAGGGCTGAACACAGGTTTGGTGTGAGGGCTGAACACAGCTCTGGTGTGAGGGCTGAACACAGGTCTGGTGTGAGGGCTAAACACAGCTCTGGTGTGAGGGCTGAACACAGGTTTGGTGTGAGGGCTGAACACAGGTCTTGTGTGAGGGCTGAACACAGGTCTGGTGTGAGGGCTGAACATAGGTCTGGTGTGAGGGCTGAACACAGCTCTGGTGTGAGGGCTGAACACAGGTTTGGTGTGAGGGCTGAACACAGGTCTTGTGTGAGGGCTGAACACAGGTCTGGTGTGAGGGCTGAACATAGGTCTGGTGTGAGGGCTGAACACAGGTCTGGTGTGAGGGCTGAACATAGGTATGGTGTGAGGGCTGAACACAGCTCTGGTGTGAGGGCTGAACACAGGTCTGGTGTGAGGGTTGAACACAGGTCTGGTGTGAGGGCTGAATACAGGTCTGGTGTGAGGGCTGAACACAGGTCTGGTGTGAGGGCAGAACACAGGTCTGGTGTGAGGGCTGAACATAGGTATGGTGTGAGGGCTGAACACAGGTCTGGTGTGAGGGCTGAACACAGCTCTGGTGTGAGGGCTGAACACAGGTCTGGTGTGAGGGCTGAACACAGGTCTGGTGTGAGGGCTGAACATAGGTCTGGTGTGAGGGCTGAACACAGGTCTGGTGTGAGGGCTGAACATAGGTCTGGTGTGAGGGCTGAACATAGGTCTGGTGTGAGGGCTGAACACAGGTCTGGTGTGAGGGCTGAACATAGGTATGGTGTGAGGGCTGAACACAGCTCTGGTGTGAGGGCTGAACACAGGTCTGGTGTGAGGGCTGAACACAGGTCTGGTGTGAGGGCAGAACACAGGTCTGGTGTGAGGGCTGAACACAGGTCTGGTGTGAGGGCAGAACACAGGTCTGGTGTGAGGGCTGAACATAGGTATGGTGTGAGGGCTGAACACAGCTCTGGTGTGAGGGCTGAACACAGGTCTGGTGTGAGGGCTGAACACAGGTCTGGTGTGAGGGCAGAACACAGGTCTGGTGTGAGGGCTGAACACAGGTCTGGTGTGAGGGCAGAACACAGGTCTGGTGTGAGGGCTGAACATAGGAATGGTGTGAGGGCTGAACACAGGTCTGGTGTGAGGGCTGAACACAGGTCTGGTGTGAGGGCTGAACACAGATCTGGTGTGAGGGCTGAACATAGGTCTGGTGTGAGGGCTGAACACAGGTCTGGTGTGAGGGCTAAACACAGGTCTGGTGTGAGGGCTGAACACAGCTCTGGTATGAGGGCTGAACACAGCTCTGGTGTGAGGGCTGAACACAGCTCTGGTGAGAGGGCTGAACACAGCTCTGGTGTGAGGGCTGAACACAGGTCTGGTGTGAGGGCTGAACACAGCTCTGGTATGAGGGCTGAACACAGCTCTGGTGTGAGGGCTGAACACAGCTCTGGTGTGAGGGCTGAACACAGCTCTGGTATGAGGGCTGAACACAGCTCTGGTGTGAGGGCTGAACACAGCTCTGGTGTGAGGGCTGAACACAGCTCTGGTGTGAGGGCTGAACACAGCTCTGGTGTGAGGGCTGAACACAGCTCTGGTATGAGGGCTGAACACAGCTCTGGTGTGAGGGCTGAACACAGCTCTGGTGTGAGGGCTGAACACAGCTCTGGTGTGAGGGGCTCCACTTTAACCAAGAGAGACTCTTAACTCTCTCAGCCTGGCTGCCCACCACCATGTGTCTTATTGCCCCCTACACTACCACAAGACACCTCTGCAAGGCAACCCTGCAACAACCACTGCAAGGCAACCCTGCAACAGGCACTGCAACACAACCCTGCAACAACTACTGCAACACAACCCTGCAACAACCACTGCAGCACAACACTGCAACAACCACTGCAACGCAACACTGCAAAAACCACTGCAACGCAACCCTGCAACAACCACTGCAACGCAACCCTGCAATAACCACTGCAACACAACCCTGCAATAACCACTGCAACACAATCCTGCAATAAACACTGCAACACAACTCTGCAACAACCTCTGCAACACAACCCTGCAACAACCACTGCAACGCAACCCTGCAAATAACCACTGCAACACAACCCTGCATTAACCACTGCAACACAACCCTGCAACAGTCACTGCAACACATCCCTGCAATAACTACTGCAACACAACCCTGTAACAACCATTGCAACGCAACCCTGCAATAACCACTGCAAAACAATCCAACAAAAAACTGAAAAAACTCTGAAAGATAAGAAAAACATTGAAATAGAACAAAGAAAATGAAAAAAAAAACACTCAAAGAAAACCAAATAAAACTACTGAAAGAGAACACAAATAAATTAGTCTACAAGAAAGACTTGAAAGCTAGTATTAAAGAACGCTAGAAACCATTCTTCCGGGCTAGAGAACGCTAAAAACCACTCTCCTGGGCTAGAGAACACTAAAAACCATTCTCCAGGGCTGGAGAACGCTAAAAACCACTCTCCTGGGCTAGAGAACACTAAAAACCATTCTCCCGGGCTGGAGAACGCTAAAAACCACTCTCCCGGGCTAGAGAACGCTAAAAACCACTCTCCTGGGCTGGAGAACGCTAAAAACCACTCTCCTTGGCTAGAGAACACTAAAAACCATTCTCCAGGGCTGGAGAACACTAAAAACCACTCTCCTGGGCTAGAGAACACTAAAAACCACTCTCCTGGGCTAGAGAACACTAAAAACCACTCTCCTGGGCTAGAGAACACTAAAAACCATTCTCCCGGGCTGGAGAACGCTAAAAACCACTCTCCTGGGCTAGAGAACGCTAAAAACCACTCTCCTTGGCTAGAGAACGCTAAAAACCACTCTCCTGGGCTAGAGAACACTAAAAACCATTCTCCAGGGCTGGAGAACGCTAAAAACCATTCTCCTGGGCTAGAGAACTCTAAAATCCATTCTCCAGGGCTGGAGAACGCTAAAAAACCACTCTCCTGGGCTAGAGAACTCTAAAATCCATTCTCCAGGGCTGGAGAACACTAAAAACCACTCTCCTGGGCTAGAGAACATTAAAAACCATTCTCCCGGGCTAGAGAACACTAAAAACCATTCTGCAAGGCTGGAGAAAGCTAAAAACCATTCTCCCGGGCTAGAGAACGCTAAAAACCACTCTCCTGGGTTAGAGAACGCTACAATCCTCTCTACTGGGTTAGAGAACGCTAAAAACCACTCTCCTGGGCTAGAGAACACTAAAAACCATTCTCCCGGGCTAGAGAACACTAAAAACCATTCTCCAGGGCTGGAGAGCGCTAATAACCACTCTCTTGGGTTAGAGAAGGCTAAGAACCCCTGTCCTGGTTTAGAGAACGCTAAAAACCTCTCTCCTGGGTTAGATAATCTAAAAACCACTCTTCTGGGTTAGAGAACGCTAAAAACCACTCTTCTGGGCTAGAGAACGCTAAAAACCACTCTCATGGATTAGAGAACGCTAAAAACCTCTCTCCTGGGTTAGAGAATGCTAAAAATCACTCTCCTGGGTTAGAGAACTCTAAAACCCACTCTCCTGGATTAGAGAACGCTGAAAACCACTCTCCTGGATTAGAGAACGCTAAAAACCACTCACCTGGATTAGATAACGCTAAAAACCACCCACCCGGATTAGATAACGCTAAAAACCACTCACCTGGATTAGAGAACACTAAAAACCACTCTCCTGGGCTAGATAACGCTAAACAGAAACCTCTCAGGGTTCTCTCAGAAAAATGGTTTCAACCTCTATCAGTGGCAGAAAAAATGGAAGCAAATTCAAGAAGAAATATGATTGACCTGTCTGTCTATTAGTATGACTGACCTGTCTGTCTATTAGTATGATTGACCTGTCTGTCTATTAGTATGATTGAATTGTCTATCTATTAGTATGACTGACCTGTCTACCTATTAGTATGACTGACCTGTCTATTAGTATAACTGACCTGTCTATTAGTATGATTGACCTGACTATCTATTAAGTATGATTGACCTGTCTATCAATTAGTATGACTGGACTATCCATTAGTATAACTGACCTGTCTATTAGTATGACTAACGTGTCCATTACAATGAGAAACCAGTCCAAAACGTCATCTAAAAACCGGTCCGAGAAGTCGCTAAAAACCGAACCGCTAAAAATCGAACTGAGAGGTGCTTTATAAACCACTACCTCAGGTGACGAGGTAAAAACCTCTTCTCTTAGATGTTTTAAAACCAGTTCATGAATTTAAAAAAAAAATGGGGAGAGGGATCGTCTGAAAACCACTCCAAGGGTGTTTTAAAAACCAGTTTCAGGATTCGTTAGAAACCGGTTTTCCCCCCGAAATCCCCTCAGGGGAAAATTTGTGGATTTAGGGAAAATAGTGTGTGTGTGACCCGCTTCTATACACACTAATTACCTTTCAGAACCTCTGGAGGGGAAACTAACGTAATTATTCCTACATGTGTGTGTGTGTGTGTGTGTGTGTGTGTGTGTGTGTGTGTGAGTGTGTGTGTGTGTGTGTAACACACACACACACAGGATCCATACATAGCTTTAAGAAGGGGCATGATAAAGCTCATGGAGCAGAGAGTGTATCTAGTAGCGACCAGTCAAGAGGCGGGGCCAGGAGCTGTGAATCGACACCTGCAACCACAACTAGGTGAGTACACACACACACACACAATAATGATAATACATGAATTTATTTTTTCACTTAAGGGTGTAAGCAGCTAGGAGGAGCTTTAATCTGCTATATACGACCCTGCCTTACTTCTCCATCTCTTTTATTCCCTCCCTCCCACTTCTCCATCTCTTTTATTCCCTCCCTCCCACTTCTCCATCTCGTTTATTCCCTCCCTCCCACATTCACTCCATCACTGTCTTGCCAGAGGCGCGCTTACACTACAGCTACAAAACTGCAACATTAACATAAATGTTACCTTGCTCACACTCTAACAGCACGTCAAGTCCTAAAAACCATTTGTCTCCATTCACTCCTATCAGATACGCTCACGCATGCTTGCTGGAAGTATATATATATATATATATATATATATATATATATATATATATATATATATATATATATATATATTATTAACACATCGGCCGATTCCCACCAAGGCAGGGTGGCCCGAAAAAGAAAAACTTTCATCATCATTCACTCCATCACTGTTTTGCCAGAGGGGTGTTTTACACTACAGTTATAAAACTGCAACATTAACACCCCTCCTTCAGAGTGCAGACACTGTACTTCCCATCTCCAGGACTCACGTCCGGCCTGCCGGTTTCCCTGAATCCCTTCATAAATATAAATTAGACACATATGCAACACTTGGGTATCTTTATTGAGGAAACGTTTCGCCCCACAGTGGCTTCATCAGTCCAATACAAAGTAGAAAGGTGTAAGGAGAGGAGGAGTTTGTCAGTCCCTCGGCCTGGAGTCGATGTGTTCAGTCCATCAATCTTGCAGAAAGTACAGCACATGTCCGTAGAGGTGACTTATATACTGTAGTCAGGTGAGGTGAAGCAGCAGGAGGCGGGGTCATATGTGTCTAATATATAACTTGTCGGTTCTCTGAACCATTCATCTACATCCTGTCTGACACAGCAACATCTTGGGATCTTGATACAAACGAATTCTTCAACACTTGTCCAACCTTTGGACGAAGACCTACTTCGACTAGTGGATGGTACCACTATGACCCCGCCTCCTGCTGCTTCACCTCACCTGACTACAGTATATAAGCAACCTCTACGGACATGTGCTGTACTTTCTGCAAGATTGATGGACTGAACACATCGACTCTAGGCCGAGGGACTGACAAACTCCTCCTCTCCTTACACCTTTCTACTTTGTATTGGACTGATGAAGCCACTGTGTGGCGAAACGTTTCCTCAATAAAAATACCCAAGTGTTGCATATGTGTCTAATTTATAACTTGTCGGTTCTCTGAACCATTCTTCTACACCCTTCATAAATGTTACTTTGCTCACACTCCAACAGCACGTCAAGTATTAAAAACCATTTGTCTCCATTCACTCCTATCAAATACGCTCACGCATGCTTGCTGGAAGTCCAAGCCCCTCGCACACAAAACCTCCTTTACTCCCTCCCTCCAACCTTTCCTAGGCCGACCCCTAACCCGCCTTCCCTCCTCTGCAGATTTATACACTCTCGAACTCTCGAAGTCATTATATATATATATATATATATATATATATATATATATATATATATATATATATTATATATATATATATATATATATATATATATATATATATATATATATATATATATATATATATATATGCAAAACAACCACCACAGAAGGAAGATGAATGATAGCTCTAGGCCTTTCGTGTTGCAGGCAATACTTATTTCATGAGCTTGCAACAATACAGTGGAATGAAAAGAAAGAAGTGCAGGTAGGTGCGTCCACCAGGATGTCTATGTGACGTTACTGTGAAGACTGTTGTGCTTCAGTATTACAGGACTGAGCGAAACGTCGCTTGATCCCCCTTCTCCTGCTCCAGCCAGGGTCTCGTGAAGTCTGTTACCAACCTCTCGTGATGGTATCGTGTAGTAGATAGGATTCTAACTTCTCCAGCCCTCTGTCCCCCCACTACACTACTCATCTACATCTACTCTCTACTCAACTCACTGTGTTAGTCAGCTTTGTGATGTGCTAAGTGGCTCTCTGAATGTGTTATTGTGCCTGATTGTTGAAGCTGATCCCTGATCCCTGGCGGTGATCAGTGCAATCACTGACCAGAAAATTGGGATGATATTAGGGAACGGAGGAGAGAGCCTTCACCCCTCCTTCTAATGGAAGTCCCCACACTTAACAATAATAATAATAATAATAGATAGCCACGAGAAATGAACAGGAATAATTCTTGTTTGGAAAACCCACGCTTGACCAATAGGAGCCTTGAACATGACGTCACTGTTTGAGTTAACCAATAGGAGCCTTGAGCTCCTGAACATCACTACATGAGTTGACCAATAGGAGCCTTGAGCTCCTTGACGTCGCTACATGAGGTGACCAATAGGAGCCTTGAGCTCCTCTACGTCTTACTGCCTCCACTAACTTATTTAATAAGAAACACAAAATGAAAACTTCTGCAACGATGGTAAATAAATTTTTCGTTCAGTGAGTCACATTTAAGACAGTAAGAAGAACAATATTCTGGTGTTTAGTGATCACAGCCATGACATGTCTGTATATACTGTCTGTAATACTTTATATAAGCTGTATATAACACTCTATATAAACTGTATATAACACTTTATATGAACTGTATATATCAGTTTATATAAACTGTATATATCAGTTTATATAAACTGTATATAACAGTTTGTATATACTGTCTATAGCAACCACCACCATCACAACCACAACAACCACCACCACAACCACAACAACCACCACTACCACAGCCACCACTACCACAACCACGACAACCACCACAACAACTACCATTACCACAACCACCACAACAACCACCACTATCACAAGCACCACAACTACCACAACCACCACTACCACAACCACGACAACCACCACAACAACTACCATTACCACAACCACCACAACAACCACCACTACCACAAGCAAAACAACTACCACAACCACCACAACAACAACCATTACCACAACAACCACCATTACCACAACCACCACAACAACCACCATTACCACAACCACCATTACCACAACCACCATTACCACAACCACCACAACTACCACAACAACCACCACTACCACAAGCACCCCAACTACCACAACCACCACGACAACCACCACGACAACCACAACTACCACCTCCACAACAACCACCATTACCACAACCACCATTACCCCAACCACCATTACCACAACCACCACAACTACCACAACAACCACCACTACCACAAGCACCACAACTACCACAACCACCACGACAACCACCACGACAACCACAACTACCACTACCACCACAACAACCACCATTACCACAACCACCATTACCCCAACCACCATTACCACAACCACCACAACTACCACAACAACCACCACTACCACAAGCACCACAACTACCACAACCACCACGACAACCACCACAACAACCACCACTACCACTACCTCCACAACAACCACCATTACCACAACCACCACAACAACCACCATTACCACAACCACCACAACTACCACAACAACCCCCACTACCACAAGCACCACAACTACCACAACCACCACGACAACCACCACTACCACTACCTCCACAACAACCACCATTACCACAACCACCACAACTACCAGAACAACCACCACTACCACAACCACAACAATTACCACCACTAGCTACTAACCTCCTGCGCTGAGACACATGATGGTAAGGATGGTACCATCCTCGTAAGGACCGATGGGTCCTTCTAAACGACGTCCCGACTCATCCTGCATCCTGGGGAAGACTGCAGGATCTGTAACCCAGGAAGAATATTGTCTTAGATTATCTCAAGTGGTAGCAGCAGGAGGAGCAGCAGGAGGAGCAGCAGGAGGAGCAGCAGGAGGAGCAGCAGGAGGAGTAGCAGGGGGAGCAGCAGGAGGAGCAGCAGGAGGAGTAGCAGGGGGAGCAGCAGGAGGAGCAGAAGGAGGAGCAGCAGGAGGAGCAGCAGGAGGAGCAGCAGGAGGAGTAGCAGGGAGCAGCAAGAGGAGCAGAGGAGGAGCAGCAGGAGGAGCAGCAGGAGGAGCAGCAGGAGGAGCAGCAGGAGGAGCAGCAGGAGGAGAGCAGGGAGGGAGCAGCAGGAGGAGCAGCAGGAGGAGCAGCAGGAGGAACGTAGCAGGAGGAGCAGCAGAGGAGCGAGGAGCAGCAGGAGGAGCAGCAGGAGGAGTAGCAGGAGGAGCAGCAGGAGGAGCAGCAGGAGGAGCAGCAGGAGGAGCAGCAGGAGGAGCAGCAGGAGGAGAGCAGGGGAGCAGCAGGAGGAGTAGCAGGAGGAGCAGCAGGAGGAGCAGCAGGAGGAGCAGCAGGAGGAGCAGCAGGAGGAGCAGCAGGAGGAGCAGCAGGAGGAGCAGAAGGAGGAGCAGCAGGAGGAGCAGCAGGAGGAGCAGCAGGAGGAGTAGCAGGGAGGAGCAGCAGGAGGAGCAGAGGAGAGCAGGAGGAGCAGCAGGAGGAGCAGCAGGAGGAGCAGCAGGAGGAGCAGCAGGAGGAGCAGCAGGAGGAGCAGCAGGAGGAGCAGCAGGAGGAGCAGCAGGAGGAGCAGCAGGAGGAGCAGCAGGAGGAGCAGCAGGAGGAGCAGCAGGAGGAGCAGCAGGAGGAGCAGCAGGAGGAGCAGCAGGAGGAGCAGCAGGAGGAGCAGCAGGAGGAGCAGCAGGAGGAGCAGCAGGAGGAGCAGCAGGAGGAGTAGCAGGGGGAGCAGCAGGAGGAGCAGCAGGAGGAGCAGCAGGAGGAGCAGCAGGAGGAGCAGCAGGAGGAGCAGCAGGATGAGTAGCAGGAGGAGCAGCAGGAGGAGCAGCAGAAGGAGTAGCAGGAGGAGCAGCAGGAGGAGCAGCAGGAGGAGCAGCAGGAGGAGTAGCAGGGGGAGCAGCAGGAGGAGCAGCAGGAGGAGCAGCAGGAGGAGCAGCAGGAGGAGCAGCAGGAGGAGCAGCAGGAGGAGTAGCAGGAGGAGCAGCAGGAGGAGCAGAGGAGCAGCAGGGGAGGAGCAGCAGGAGGAGCAGCAGGAGGAAACAGCAGGAGGAGTAGCAGGAGGAGCAGCAGGAGGAGTAGCAGGAGGAGCAGCAGAAGGAGCAGCAGGAGAAGCAGCAGGAGGAGCAGCAGGAGGAGCAGCAGGAGGAGTAGCAGGGGGAGCAGCAGGAGGAGCAGCAGGAGGAGAAGCAGGAGGAGCAGCAGGAGGAGCAGCAGGAGGAGCAGCAGGAGGAGCAGCAGGAGGAGCAGCAGGAGGAGCAGCAGGAGGAGCAGCAGGAGGAGCAGCAGGAGGAGCAGCAGGAGGAGCAGCAGGAGGAGTAGCAGGAGGAGCAGCAGGAGGAGCAGCAGGAGGAGTAGCAGGGGGAGCAGCAGAAGGAGTAGCAGGAGGAGCAGCAGAAGGAGCAGCAGGAGGAGTAGCAGGAGGAGCAGCAGGAGGAGTAGCAGGAGGAGCAGCAGAAGGAGCAGCAGGAGAAGCAGCAGGAGGAGCAGCAGGAGGAGCAGCAGGAGGAGTAGCTGGAGGAGCAGCAGAAGGAGTAGCAGGAGGAGCAGCAGGAGGAGCAGCAGGAGGAGCAGCAGAAGGAGCAGCAGGAGGAGGAGGAGCAGCAGCAGGAGGAGCAGCAGGAGGAGTAGTAGGAGGAGGAGCAGCATCAGGAGGAGTAGTATGAGGAGGAGGAGCAGCAGGAGGATTAGTAGGAGGAGGAGGAACAGTAGGAGGGGGAGCAGGAGGAGGAAGAGGAGAAACAGTAGGAGGAGGAGCAGCAGCAGGAGGAGTAGTAGAATGAGGAGGAGGAGCAGCAGGAGGAGTAGTAGTAGGAGGAGGAGCAGCAGGAGAAGGAGGAGCAGCAGGAGGAGCAGCAGGAGAAGGAGCAGCAACAGCAGCAGGAGGAGCAGCAGCAGGAAGAAGAAAAGAAACGGAAGAAGGAAGATTGGGAGACAGAGGATGCGAAGGAGGAGAGATGGAAGAGAGGAAAAGGAAGAGGAGGAGGCAAAAGACAGAGAAGACACATATTTAGCATATAAAGAGTTACATATTACACATCCTCCCTGAGGGAAGGTTCAGGTCCAGGACCACTAACCTTGTTCCCTGAGGGAAGGTTCAGGTCCAGGACCACTAACCTTGTTCCCTGAGGGAAGGCTCAGGTCCAGGACCACTAACCATGTTCCCTGAGGGAAGGTTCAGGTCCAGGACCACTAACCTTGTACCCTGAGGGAAGGTTCAGGTCCAGGACCACTAACCTTGTACCCTGAGGGAAGGTTCAGGTCCAGGACCACTAACCTTGTACCCTGAGGGAAGGTTCAGGTCCAGGACCACTAACATTGTACCCTGAGGGAAGGTTCAGGTCCAGGACCACTAACCTTGTTCCCTGAGGGAAGGTTCAGGTCCAGGACCACTAACCTTGTACCCTGAGGGAAGGTTCAGGTCCAGGACCACTAACCTTGTTCCCTGAGGGAAGGTTCAGGTCCAGGACCACTAACCTTGTTCCCTGAGGGAAGGTTCAGGTCCAGGACCACTAACCTTGTACCCTGAGGGAAGGTTCAGGTCCAGGACCACTAACCTTGTTCCCTGAGGGAAGGCTCAGGTCCAGGACCACTAACCTTGTTCCCTGAGGGAAGGTTCAGGTCAAGGACCACTAACCTTGTACCCTGAGGGAAGGTTCAGGTCCAGGACCACTAACCTTGTTCCCTGAGGGAAGGTTCAGGTCCAGGACCACTAACCTTGTTCCCTGAGGGAAGGCTCAGGTCCAGGACCACTAACCTTGTTCCCTGAGGGAAGGTTCAGGTCCAGGACCACTAACCTTGTTCCCTGAGGTAAGGTTCAGGTCAAGGACCACTAACCTTGTACCCTGAGGGAAGGTTCAGGTCCAGGACCACTAACCTTGTTCCCTGAGGGAAGGTTCAGGTCCAGGACCACTAACCTTGTACCCTGAGGGAAGGTTCAGGTCCAGGACCACTAACCTTGTACCCTGAGGGAAGGTTCAGGTCCAGGACCACTAACCTTGTTCCCTGAGGGAAGGTTCAGGTCCAGGACCACTAATCTTGTACCCTGAGGGAAGGTTCAGTTCCAGGATCACTAACCTTGTACCCTGAGGGAAGGTTCAGGTCCAGGACCACTAACCTTGTTCCCTGAGGGAAGGTTCAGGTACAGGACCACTAACCTGTACACTAAGAGAAGGTTCAGGTCCAGGACCACTAACCTTGTAACCTTGTTCCCTGAGGGAAGGTTCAGGTCTAGGACCACTAACCTTGTACCCTGAGGGAAGGTTCAGGTCCAGGACCACTAACCTAGTACCCTGAGGGAAGGTTCAGGTCCTGGACTATTAACCTTGTACCCTGAGGGAAGGTTCAGGTCCAGGACCACTAACTTTGTACCCTGATGGAAGGTTCAGGTCCAGGACCACTAACCTTGTATCCTGAGGGAAGGTTCAGGTCCTGGACCACTAACCTTGTACCCTGAGGGAAGGTTCAGGAGGACCACTAACCTTGTACCCTGAGGGAAGGATCAGGTCCAGGACCACTAACCTTGTTCCCTGAGGGAAGGTTCAGGTCCAGGACCACTAACCTTGTTACCTGAGGGAAGGATCAGGTCCAGGACCACTAACCTTGTACCCTGAGGGAAGGATCAGGTCCAGGACCATTAACCTTGTACCCTGAGGGAAGGTTCAGGTCCAGGACCACTAACCTTGTACCCTGAAGGAAGGATCAGGTCCAGGACCACTAACCTTGTACCCTGAAGGAAGGATCAGGTCCTGGACCACACTAACCTTGGACCGTAAGGGTGATCCTTGTACCCTGAGGGAAGGTTCAGGTCCATGACCACTATTCTTGTTCCCTGAGGGAAGGATCAGGTCCAGGACCACTAACCTTGTACCATGAGGGAAGGATAAGGTCCAAGACCACTAACCTTGTACCCTGAAGGAAGGATCAGGTCCTGGACCACACTAATCTTGGACCGTGAGGAGTGGATCAGGTCCTGGACCACACTAACCTTGGACCGTGAGGAGAGGATCAGGTCCTTGGCCACACTAACCTTGGACCGTGAGGAGAGGATCAGGTCCTGGACCACACTAACCTTGGACCGTGAGGAGAGGATCAGGTCCTGGACCACACTAACCTTGGACCGTGAGGAGAGGATCAGGTCCTGGACCACACTAACCTTGGACCGTAAGGGTGATCCTTGTACCCTGAGGGAAGGTTCAGGTCCATGACCACTATTCTTGTTCCCTGAGGGAAGGATCAGGTCCAGGACCACTAACCTTGTACCATGAGGGAAGGATAAGGTCCAAGACCACTAACCTTGTACCCTGAAGGAAGGATCAGGTCCTGGACCACACTAATCTTGGACCGTGAGGAGTGGATCAGGTCCTGGACCACACTAACCTTGGACCGTGAGGAGAGGATCAGGTCCTGGACCACACTAACCTTGGACCGTGAGGAGAGGATCAGGTCCTGGACCACACTAACCTTGGACCGTGAGGAGAGGATCAGATCCTGGACCACACTAACCTTGGACCGTGAGGAGAGGATCAGGTCCTGGACCACACTAACCTTGGACCGTGAGGAGAGGATCAGGTCCTGGACCACACTAACCTTGGACCGTAAGGGTGATCTTCTGAGACCACGAAGGTGAAGCTCTGAAGTGCACAGTGCACACGTAACTGTCCTCGTCCCTCCCGCCCACCGCCCGCACCATCAGGTGGGCGGGCGTGGTGCTGGTGTTGAACCACGCCCTTTGTTGCTCTCCCCATGCCTCCTCGTCTCCCCACTGCTGACGGAGGCCTCCCGTCGCTCCTGCCGTCCCCTCTACACCGCGGGAGTCGTAGCTGAGGTAGACGTAACAGAACAAACTGAAACAGTCCTTACAAGAGTTTGAAAGACAGATGTCACCTATCGTAACTCATACGTCACCTATCGTAACTCATACGTCACCTATCGTAACTCATACGTCGCCTATCGTAACTTATACGTCGCCTATCGTAACTCATGCGTCACCTATCGTAACTCATACGTCGCCTATCGTAACTCATGCGTCACCTATCGTAACTCATACGTCGCCTATCGTAACTCATACGTCACCTATCGTAACTCATACGTCCCCTATCATAACTCAGATGTCGCCTAACGTAACTGTTTTTTTTATTAACACATCGGCCGTTTCCCACCGAGGCAGGGGGCCCAAAGAAGAAGAAACACTTTCATCATCATTCACTCCATCACTGTCTTGCCAGAGGCGTGCCTACACTATACCTGGAATATATCTGGAGTATACCTGGAGTATACCTGGAGTATACCTCCACCCCTACTTCAGAGTGCAAGCACTGTACTTCCCACCTCCAGGACTCAACTCCAGCTAACCGGTTTCCCTGAATCCCTTCGTAAATGTTACTTTGCTCACACTCCGACAGCACGTCAAGTCATAAAAAACATTTACCTAGGCTCTCTCCTAACATTCTCACATATGCTGGCTGGAAGTCCAAGCCCCTCGCACACAAAACCTCCTATACCCCCGTCCCCCCAACCTTTCCTAGGACGACCCCAACCGTGCCTTCCTTCCATTACAGATTTATATGTTCTCCAAGTCATTCAATTTTGTTCCATCCTCTCTAAATGTCTGAACCACCTCAACAACTCCTCCTCAGCCCTCTGGATAATACTTTTAGGCACCGATATACTTTCTAATCTCCAAGTTACAGAGTCTCTGCATAATATTCACACCACACATTGCCCTCAGACACGACATCTCCACTGCCTCCAGCCTTCTCCTTGTTGCAACATTCACAACCCATGTCTTACACCCATATAAGATTGTTGGTATAACTATACTCTCATACATTCCCCTCTTTGCTTCCATGGACAACGTTCTTTGTCTCCTCAGACTCCTCAGTCCACCACTCACTTTTTTCCCCTCATCATTTCTATGTTTCACATCGTCTTTCGTAGACTTCAAATATCACCTAACGCAACTCAGATGTCATGTAACGTAACTTAGACTTCGCTTAACGTAACTTAGACTTCGCTTAACGTAACTTAGACGTTTCCTAATGTAACTCAGAAATGTGTTCCCTGATAGTGCTCACGAAAGTATGAATCATCT
Source organism: Cherax destructor (assembly GCA_009830355.1). NCBI lineage: Eukaryota > Metazoa > Arthropoda > Malacostraca > Decapoda > Parastacidae > Cherax > Cherax destructor. The sequence goes on from WNWK01001557.1 coordinate 114,988, forward strand.
CACGAAATGTTACATGACTATACGGAATAGTAGTTTCGTTACGAAATTTGTTATCACGAGAAAGCAGAGAGCGAAACGTTGTCCCAGGGAGAAGCTTGTCCAGTCAGCTGTAGCTTCTCTTGGCTATTGTCTCCAAGACCAAGTTGAAAGTCCCACAGTTTACAGTTCACAAGATTACACTCAGGCCTCGAGGAACCTCAGGAAAACCCCATTGGAATATATATATATATATATATATATATATATATATATATATATATATATATATATATATATATATATATATATATATATATATATTATATATGTCGTGCCGAATAGGTAAAACTGGTCAATTAGCAAGAACTCATTTAAAATTAAGTCATTTCTAAAATTTTCTCTTATACGTTTAAAGATATATATTTTTTTCATTTATGTTAATGTAAAAATTAATAATTTTGTACCAAAAGAACCTTAGAAAACTTACCTAACCTTATTATAACTAGCGCAATTTAATTTAGCCTAATCCAACTTAATATATTTTATATTTTACAATAATTTAATAATAAATAAACACAATGAAATATAATTTTTCAGTCAGGTTTAGAATGATTTTTGCGAAATTATTGCATACACAAATTTTCGCTTGCCTTATTCGGCAAGAAGAGCGTTCCTTTTTAAGCCAAAATCGCAAGTTTTACCTATTGGGTGAAACTTCGTGTGATAAGAATCATGAAGAGGCCAAAGACCCACGAGTATAACAAAAAATTCTTCCCTATTCCAAAACTTCGACCAGACTTAATAGTCACAATTTTGTCACAAAATTTTCTTGGTGGGGAAAAAAATCGTAGGGGCATATTTATGTTTGATTTGTGGGAAGTGAGGGAGGCTGTGAGGTCAGGTTTAATCCAAGAACATGGAAAATGGCCTTAAAACTGAGCTTAAACATTGATAAACATGGAAAAATAACATTGACGGTTTATCTAGCATATATTTTGTATGTGTTTGTGTGTGTGTGTGTGTGTGTGTGTGTGTGTGTGTGGAAAGTCGTCTTGAACTACGAACAGTTAACAGTCACAACATAGTTTACGTACATAATATCAACAGAGGAGTGCAGGGATCAGCGTAGAATCATCAGCTTAACAGACATTATTAACTTCACAAGCTTTGCCAGGGGAGTAGTTCTAGAGGTAAGCAAGAGTGCGGAAGAAGCAGAGGAGACACGATCACGGTGTGTATGATACGCGGAAATATACATCTTTTATAGGGATTGTGTTGCTGGTTAGTGAACACAATATGAACCAGAGGATCACTGTGTTGCTTGTCAGTGAGCAGAATGAACCAGAGGAACATACTGTGTTACATGTAGGAAAATATTACTGACTACATGAACGTATGAAGGTACTACGCGAGCCTGAGGGCACTGCGCGAGCCTGAAGGCACTGCGCCAGCCTGAGGGCACTGCGCCAGCCTGAGGGCAGCCAGTGCCAACACAGTGTGACGATGAACCCAAACTCGACACAAAGATCCAGAAGCAGCTATGACAAGGAGGTTCAACCAGAGGCCAGAGTAAGGCTCACTCTTCCCTCCTAGACCACAAAACCTGCCTCTCAACTACCCCAGACACGATTAAGCCACGACACAAACACATTTGCAAGAGACAAACACACACACACACACTCGTTTTCCCACAAATCCGGCACCATGCCGTACGAAGCACATCACTGCACTCACTCTGTACTGCCAAATATCCCCTGGACATTACCAGAGGTACAACTGAACACATTCAACATTTGCTGCGTCGTCCCCTTCCCCCTGAACGCCAACGTGGGAGCGTGTAGGGTCCTTGGTTTGGGGACATTTGTGTCAACGCAGGTGCGTTTCAGGTGATGTTTGTGGGAGCAGCTGCTTCCTACGGCCCATAAGAACCATTGTTTTTGGCTTCCCACCGAGGGAGACGCTCAGTGTAAACACCGAGGGAGGTCTCACCTTCAGGAGACGCAGGGAGCCAGTCCTCTGAAGGAGGGGAAGTCACCGCTGTATAACTTGCTACTATATCTGTGTTTTCTTCCTCCTCCTCCTCCTCTTCTTCTTCTCCTCCTCTTTCTTCCTCTTCCTCTTCTCTCCCTCCCTCTCTCTTCACAAGACCTATATCAAAGAGCTTTAAAATGAAGAGGCTAAACAACCTTTGAAAAATTATGTATAGTGTATTTTTTTAATATAAGATAAGTGTGTCGGCAACATTTATAATAAACGAGAACAAAGATTTTCGGCGAAAATGTTCAAGAATGTTTTTATGTTTAAGAAACATTGTGCTAGACGAAAATAAACACGTTTCGCCAATTTTATTTTGTGAAAAAATATCAATTTTAAATTGTAAATACATAGATAGCATTAAAAATATCGTAAATAAGGCAATGTAAATAGTGTAAGAGAGATAATGTAAATGAAACGTAAATCAAGACAGTACATAATAATAATAATAATAATAATAATAATAATAATAATAATAATAATAATAATAATAATAATAATAATAATAATAATAATAATAATAATAATAATAATAATAATAATAATAATAATAATAATAATTTAATAATAGAACTCTATCTTTCGTTGTAGCTAAAAGAAAAATCACATAGCGAATAAAAATATATATATATATATATATATATATATATATATATATATATATATATATATATATATTTCTATAGCAATATACGAAGAGAGAAAGAGGAAAAACACACCACAGTTTTAAGGCAAAAAAGAAGCATAATATTTTTTCCCCATGGTGTTATACATGTGTAGCAATTAAAATATAGTGTGCCAAGTGCTTCGAATTTTATTAAATAAAAATATCATTGATATTGAGAGGGGAAATATATGTATACACACACACAAACACCATGTGCCCTCCGGAAAAGGGACGGGGAAATCAGGACCATTGATGTGGGCAACACCCTTGGGCGCTTTGTTGCCCAGACTGCGGTGAAAATGGTGAGTCAAGAGGCTGCCGCAGTGCTGAAGCCGACACAGCTTGGTTTTGGTGTTCAACCAGGCTGTGAAGCAGCTGCCCATGCAGCACGAGTATACATCAACAACATGTTAGATCAAAAAGCCTTCATCAACTTGGACTTTGCTAAAACTTTTAAGTTAGTTGGAAGGGCTGCCACTCTGTGCGCAGTTTCTAGACACTTCCCTTCCCTCTTTCCTCTCATGCAATCGTGTTATAGTGGGACTTCTAAACTACTGTTCAGGGACTATGAAAGTGACTCGTGTGAGGGTGTGCGACAGGGGGACCTCTCGTCTCCTTTCTTTTCTGTTTGGCCATCAAGGAAGTCACGGAAACACAACACTGTCCAGTGAGCTCAATATCTGGTCCATGGATGATGGTACCCTGGCTGGCACTACAGAATCTCTCCTACAGGACATCAGAAAATTAAAGACATGGGAGAGAGCCTGGGCCTATCTTTAAACCCCACCAAATGCGAAATATTTTCTGCTAATCGGTGGATTATTGAGGATAATAGTGTTGTTTAGCGAGAAGCACGAAACCAACGATCCAGCCAATGGTACTTTCCTTGGCGCTCCTCTTGCTCCAATGATATTGATCTAATTATAGAAAAACAATCTCAGACCTCAGGATGATGGCAGGCAGAATGAAAGACATTAATAATACCTTCTACCTACTCACAAGGTGCCTGTCCATCCCAAAACTCACCTACTTCTTGAGATGCTCTTCAGCCTTCGACAGTCCAAAACTCAAGGAATATGACTTCCTCCTAAAGACCATGCTAGAGAGTGTATTGAATCTTTCCCTTGAAGATGGACAGTGGTTGCAAGCCTCACTGCCAGTCAAGCTTGGGGGGCTAGAATACGAAAATCTTCCCATATTGCCCTACCATTTTGTTATCCTTCTCCGTAGCATCAGACGAGTTAATAAAACAAATTCTTCCAGTCACCCTAAGTGTTTCAGCAGGAATACAGGATCCTAGCTACACCAGTCCCATGACAGAATCAGAGACTCTCGCTGCTCCAGCACCAACACCTAGTGCAGCACTGGCCTACAAATAGTCCAGTTGGGATGGCCCCATTGCTGAAGACGTGCATGACAGCATGCTCAGGGCTGCATCATCCACCAGGAATACTGCCCATCTCCAAGCTGTTAGCACACCTCACTCTCAGGACTTCTTCTAAACAGTTCCCATTTCGACAATGGGAACACGCCTCGACCCACCGACCCTCCGTACTGCAATGTTTTTCAGTGTCGCTGCCTCACTTCACACTGAATATGTGTGTGTTTGCGACGATGCGCAAGCCAACCAATATAGTCTACATGATCTAAATTGCTCAAAAACCAAGGACTGGCATGCAAGACACAATGCAGTCAACGACGTCATAAAGAGGAGCCTTGCTACAGCTGGGTGCCCAGCTGAGAGAGAGAGAGCCGCAATCCCTAGCATCCAGCAGTACTCACCATCCCGCAAACCGCCCTGACGGGATCACAATCTATCCTTGGAAGAATAGCAAGCTTTTAGCACGGGATTATACCTGTGTGTCGACGCTGGCTGACACCTACATCCGTCACAGTGTTGGGCGACAGGGAGGAGCTGCTGACCACAGGGATGAGTAGAAGATCAGCAAGTACAGAGACATAAGACAACAGTATAAATTTGTCCCAGTGGGATCAGACACCTCAAAGAACTGGGTTTCCAGACTCATTGACACCACCAGGGACCCGAGGGCGGCCACTTTCATGTTCCAGCGCCTGAACGTGGCCATCCAGAGGGGAAATACTTGTTGCATACTGGGCTCACGTCCAGCTCAGAGGAACTGGAGGAGATTCATAATCTTTGATATAATGTACACATTAATTAATATATTATATATATATATATATATATATATATATGTGTGTGTTATTATATATTATATTTTGATTTCCGATAGGACATGTCAATTAGACACTAGCCACTAGTTTGATATATATGTATGTGTGTATTTGTACAGTAGAAACACTTCGAAATGTTTCTGCCACACAGGAATTAACCTACGGCCACAAATTTGTCGTTCAAAAAACAAGATTTTCTTTACTCACTAGGCCACCAGAGGTTGGTGTGGTGTAGCTCAGTTTTGTATTTGTTGTGTGTGATATATATATATATATATATATATATATATATTTTTTTTTAAAAAAAAAAATATATATATATATATATATATATATATATATATAAATACACACACACACATATATATATATGATTTTTGCATTTAGTGTAGATATTTGTATTTGTTTTGTGCGTGTTTGCTTCTCTCAGAATATACAGTGTTTGATCCTGTGTGCTAGTCCACTTGTTGTGTGTGGCAGGTGATAGATTGTCCATCCCAGCTGCACCTCCACTGAACCCCGGTGGATTTATTGAACCCCGGTGGATTTATTGAACCCCGGTGGATTTGTGAACCTTTGTTTACATACTGAACTTTTGTGGACATGCAGACAAAATCAGTAGCACCTTGCTGAGTCGTGAGTTAGGTTTCAAGCCAATCGACTGCACAAGGGTGCGTAAGGTTGCAGGTTGCTTACCCGTTAAAATGTTGAATACATTAATCCTTTCACTGGGGATTTAAATAAACTCTCTGGGTATACTCACTGAAAGATATATGCATCTAGGTGTATATACACTGCTCATCTCTGTGTTTATGCACTAGAAATATTCGATTTTCATTGTATATATACACAGAGACACACTTTTCAGTATATATACTGGGAGATACATACACACCTTTCAGTGTATATACTGGGAGAGATACACACCTCTCGGTGTATATACTCTGAGAGATACTCGGAGAATATACACTACTATATATACACGCCTCGCAGCGCAAGTGCTCAGTATAAAGCATCGGGAAACCAGTATCATGGGGCGGAAAAAGCAAGAGAGAGAGGTTAAATAGAGGATCGAAGTCTGTTTGAAGAGGATTTAGAACTTCTTGTAAAGGTTCGGGAGCTGCAGTTGTCCTCTGGACACTGTGACTCTTCGAAGTCTTTATGTTTATGTGAAGACTGACATTGTTTGACCCTCACGTCAGCGCAATCGTCTGATCGGGAGAATTAGCGTTGTTGTTAACGGCGCGTTAATGGGTGCGAGTTATGCGATTTCTTAATTTATCGCAGCTAGACGTTATTAATTAGCGAAGCGTAAATCACAGAGCAACAAATCACGAGTAAATATGCGTGCACGCGCACAAACATACACACACACACACACACACACACACACACACACACACACACACGAGCGGCGTACCGCAGGGGTCAGTCCTAGGACCAGTGTTATTCTTGGTATATGTAAATGACATGACGGATGGGATAGACTCAGAAGTGTCTCTGTTCGCAGATGATGTGAAATTAATGAGGAGAATCACATCGGAAGAGGACCAAGCAGGACTTCAAACAGACCTGGACAAGCTTGACATCTGGTCTAGCAACTGGCTTCTCGAATTCAATCCCACCAAATGCAAAGTCATGAAGATCGGAGAAGGACAAAGAAGACCGCTGACAGAGTACAGGCTAGGTGGACAATGGCTACAAACCTCGGCAAGGAGAAAGACCTTGGGGTGAGTATAACGCCAAGTACGTCTCCGGAGGCACACATCAACCAGATAACTGCGGCAGCATATGGGCGACTGGCAAACCTAAGATTAGCGTTCCGTTACCTAAACAAGGAATCGTTCAAGACACTGTACACCGTGTACGTCAGGCCCATACTAGAATATGCAGCACCAGTCTGGAACCCACACCTGGTCAAGCACGTAAAGAAACTAGAGAAAGTGCAAGGTTTGCGACAAGGCTAGTTCCACAACTCAGGGGTCTGTCCTATGAAGAAAGGTTGAGGAAATAGGACTAACAACACTGGAGGAAAGAAGGGTCAGAGGAGACATGATAACGACATACAAAATACTGCGGGAATTGACAAGGTAGACAGGGACAGGATGTTCCAGAGAGGGAACACAGAAACAAGGGGACACAACTGGAAGCTGAAGACTCAGATGAGTCAAAGGGATGTTAGGAAGCATTTCTTCAGCCACAGAGTAGTCAGGAAGTGGAATAGTCTAGAGAAAGATATAGTGGAGGCAGGAACCATACATAGTTTTAAGACGAGGTATGATAAAGCTCATGGAGCAGGGAGAGCAGAGACCCAGTAGCGGACAGCGAAGAGGCGGGGCCAGGAGCTGAGTCTCGACCCCTGCAACCACAATTAGGTGAGTAAATTAGGTGAGTACACACACACACACACACACACACACACAGCAGACAGGGACAAGAGGAGTACCACAGTAACAAAGAATGAGAGCACAGTAACAAAACACGAGAGGGCAGACAAAGCAGCAGACACACTAAACGCGGAGACTCCATCAACACACTGCAACGGACAGGGACTTTTGAGCAGGCCGGACACACAAAGGAACACAGGGGATACAACCATGACAGCACCGGGAGAGGCCAATGCACCTCTGACGAGGCAATGGGAGACACAGTGGGAGGAGGAAAGGGAGAGGTCGATCTTTATCTATGGCCTGAAGGAAGTCGAAGGGGACACCCACGACAGAAGAAAACAGGAGGAGAAAGAAAGGATCGAAGGTATCATGCTAGCAATAGGGAGACACGTCCCAAGTGACAAATTTTCGGAGAATTGGGTGGTACACAAGGGAAAGAAATCGACCTCTCAAGGTAATCTTCAAAGCAGAATCAGCCCGTACCATGATCCTGCAAGAGAAAGCACGGCTGAGGACAAATCAGGGGTACCGGAATGTATACCTAGATCGGGACAGAACGCAGGAAGAAAGGGAGGCTCGGAAGGAGCAGATAAGAAGGCGAAGAGAGGAGCGAGAGGAGACAGCAAGATACGGAGGACACCAAGCCCAAACAGGACAAACACACACACTGGAATACCCACGGTGGACCTAAAATCACAAAACCCCACGCCAACCATACCCTTTAACACCACACACACTCATCAGTCCCACTGCCCCCACCCCAGCAACCCAAAACCCACCATCACAGCTACCCCCACCCCCACCACAAACTCCACCCCACCAACCCATACCCCAACCATACAATCCCCCACCCATGCTGCAACCCCTATGGGCACCCCACCCACACCCCCTTCAACCCACCAAGATCTCCCCAGGGACACAGTATTGGAAACAAGGTTGAAGGTTTGGTACACAAACCGGACGGAATTACGAACAAGTATGAAGAGTGGAATGAAAGAATAGGTGAAGTGTCCCCAGACATCATAGCTGTCACAGAAACCAAACTAAAGGAGACAGTATCAGATGCAATCTTCCCACAGGGATATCAGATCCTGAGGAAAGATAGAAGGAGCCGGGGGAGGAGGGGTCCACTGCTTGAAGGAACCGTTGGAAATTTGAGGAAATGGAAGGAATGGAGGTGTGTAGAAAAGGGACTACATAGTAGGTACCATCCAGTCTGGGAACACAAGATAATCATTGCAGTGATGCATAACCCACCACAGAACTGCAGGAGGCCAGGTGAGGAATATGATGAGAACAACAGAGCGATGGTGGACACTCTGGCGGAGGTAGCAAGAAAAGCGCACATGAGCAGAGCGAAGCTACTGGTCATGGGCGATTTTAACCACAGGGAGATCGACTGGGAGAACCAAGAACCACATGGGGGTCCAGAAACTTGGAGAGCCAAGATGATGGATGCGGTACTGGAAAACCTGATGCACCAACATGTCAGGGACACGACCAGAGTGAGAGGAGAAGATGAACCAGCAAGACTGGACCTTGTATTCACCCTGAACAGCTCAGATATTGAAGACATAACACACGAGAGCCCCCTGGGAGCCAGTGACCATATGGTGCTGAGCTTTGAGTACATTATAGAGCTACAGGTGGAGAGGGAAAACGGTACCGAAAGAGACAAACCAGATTTTAAAAGAGGAAACTACACAGGCATGAGGAATTTCCTGCAGGAGGTTCAGTGGGAAAGGGAAATGGATGGACAGACAATAAATGAAATGATGGAATACGTAGGGTCAAAGTGCAAGGAGGCAGAGGAACGGTTTATACCCAGAGGAAAAGATTAAACAGGAAGGCCAGAAAGAGCCCCTGGTTTACCCAAAGGTGCAGGGAGGCAAAGACTCAGAGTGTCAGAGAATGGAAAAGGTACAGAAGGCAAAGAACCCAAGTAAACAAAGAGAGTAGTAGAAGAGCTAGAAACGAGTATGCACAGGTACGGAGGGAGGCCCAGAAACAGTACGAAAACGACATAGCATCGAAAGTTAAGTCCGACCCGAAGCTCATGTACAGTCACATCAGAAGGAAAACAACAGTTAAAGACCAGGTGGTAAGGCTGAGGAGAGAAGATGGGGAACTCACAAGCAATGATCAAGAGGTATGTGAGGAGCTCAACTTGAGGTTTAAGGAAGTATTCACAGTGGAGGAAGGAAGGCAGCTGGGTAGACAGGATGGGGTGCATCACCAACAAGGGATGTATCAAGTGCTAGAGGGCATACACACAACTGAGGAGGAGGTGAAGCAGTTACTCAGTGACCTTGATACCTCAAAGGCGATGGGTCCGGACAATATCTCCCCGTGGGTTCTTCAGGAAGGAGCTGAGGTACTGAGTGTGCCACTTACCATAATATTCAACACATCCCTTGAAAATGGGCAGATACCTGAGGTATGGAAGAAGGCCAATGTAGTCCCCATCTTTAAAAAGGAGACAGAAAAGAGGCACTAAACTATAGACCGGTGTCACTTACATGTATAGTGTGCAAAGTCCTGGAGAAAATCATCAGGAAAAGAATGGTGGAGCACCTCGAGCTGAACAGGATAATAAACACCAGACAGCACGGATTCCGGGAAGGCAAATCCTGTGTAACAAACCTCCTAGAGTTCTATGATAAAGTAACAGAGGTAAGGCAAGAGAGAGAAGGGTGGGTTGATTGCATTTTCCTGGACTGCAGGAAGGCCTTCGACACAGTTCCTCACATGAGATTAGTAAAGAAGTTGGAAGAACAAGCATGTATAACAGGAAGGGCACTGGAATGGATCAGGGAATACCTCACAGGAGGCAACAACGGGTCATGGTGCGTGATGAGGTATCACAGTGGGCGCCTGTGACGAGCGGCGTACCGCAGGGGTCAGTCCTAGGACCAGTGTTATTCTTGGTATATGTAAACGACATGACGGATGGGATAGACTCAGAAGTGTCTCTGTTCGCAGATGATGTGAAATTAATGAGGAGAATCACATCGGAAGAGACCAAGCAGGACTTCAAACAGACCTGGACAAGCTTGACATCTGGTCTAGCAACTGGCTTCTCGAATTCAATCCCACCAAATGCAAAGTCATGAAGATCGGAGAAGGACAAAGAAGACCGCTGACAGAGTACAGGCTAGGTGGACAAGGGCTACAAACCTCGGCAAAGGAGAAAGACCTTGGGGTGAGTATAACGCCAAGTACGTCTCCGGAGGCACACATCAACCAGATAACTGCGGCAGCATATGGGCGACTGGCAAACCTAAGATTAGCGTTCCGTTACCTAAACAAGGAATCGTTCAAGACACTGTACACCGTGTACGTCAGGCCCATACTAGAATATGCAGCACCAGTCTGGAACCCACACTGGTCAAGCACGTAAAGAAACTAGAGAAAGTGCAAAGGTTTGCGACAAGGCTAGTTCCACAACTCAGGGGTCTGTCCTATGAAGAAAGGTTGAGGGAAATAGGACTAACAACACTGGAGGAAAGAAGGGTCAGAGGAGACATGATAACGACATACAAAATACTGCGGGGAATCGACAAGGTAGACAGGGACAGGATGTTCCAGAGAGGGAACACAGAAACAAGGGGACACAACTGGAAGCTGAAGACTCAGATGAGTCAAAGGGATGTTAGGAAGCATTTCTTCAGCCACAGTGTAGTCAGGAAGTGGAATAGTCTAGAGAAAGATATAGTGGAGGCAGGAACCATACATAGTTTTAAGACGAGGTATGATAGAGCTCATGGAGCAGGGAGAGCAGAGACCCAGTAGCGGACAGCGAAGAGGCGGGGCCAGGAGCTGAGTCTCGACCCCTGCAACCACAATTAGGTGAGTACACACTCAGATGAACCACAGGGATGTTAGGAAGTATTTCTTTAGTCACAGAGTTGTCAGGAAGTGGAATAGTCTGGGTAGTGATGTAGTGGTGCAGGATCCATACATAGCTTTAAGAAGAGGTATGATAAAGCTCATGGAGCGGGAAAAGTGACCGAGTAGCGGCCAGTTAAGAGGCGGGGCCAGGAGCTGTGAATCGACCTCTGCAACTAGGTGAGTAAACACACATGGGTACTGAGAGAGGGAGCAGAGGCGCTACGTGTACCACTAACAACAATATTCAACACATCTATCGAAACAGGGCGACTACCTGAAGTATGGAAGACAGTAAATGTAGTCCCAATTTAAAAAAAAAAATAAGACAGACATGAAGCATTAAACTACAGACCAGTGTCACTGACATGTATAGTATGCAAAGTCATGGAGAAGATTATCAGGAGAAGAGTGGTGGAACACCTAGAAAGGAATGAGCTTATCAACGACAATCAGCACGGTTTCAAGGATGGGAAATCCGGTGACACAAACCTACTGGAGTTCTATGACAGGGTGACAGCAGTAAGACAAGAAAGAGAGGGGTGGGTAGATTGCATTTTCTTGGACTGTAAGAAGGCGTTTGACACAGTTCCACACAAGAGATTAGTGCAAAAGCTGGAGGACCAGGCAGGGGTAACAGGGAAGGTACTGCAATGTATCAGGGAATACCTGTCAGGAAGACAGCAGCGAGTCATGGTACGTGGCGAGGTGTCAGAGTGGGCGCCGGTGACGAGTGGGGTTCCACAGATGTCAGTCCTAGGGCCGGTGCTGTTTCTGGTATTTGTGAATGACATGACGGAAGGAATATGCTCCGAAGTGTCCCTGTTTGCAGATGATTTGAAGTTGATGAGAAGAATTCAATCAAACGAGGACCAGGCAGAACTACAAAGGGATCTGGACAGGCTGCAAGTCTTGTCCAGCAACTGGCTCCTGGAGTTCAACCCCACCAAGTGCAAAGTCATGAAGATTGGAGAATGGCAAAGAAGACCCCAGACGGAGTACAGTCTAGGGGGCCAGAGACTACAAACCTCACTCAAGGAAAAGGATTTTGGGGTGAGTATAACACCAGGCACATCTCCTGAGGCGCACATCAACCAAATAACTGCTGCAGCATACGGGTGCCTAGCAAACCTGAGAACAGCATTCCCTCATCTCAATAAGGAGTCGTTCAGGACCCTATACACTGTGTGCGTTAGTTGGAGTATGCAGCACCAGTTTGGAACCCGCACCTAGCCAGACACGTAAGGAAACTAGAGAAAGTGTAAAGGTTTACAACAAGACTAGTCCCGGAGCTAAGGGGTATGTCCTATAAGGAGAGGTTAGGAAAAATCAACCTGACGACACTGGAGGACAGAAGAGATAGGGGAGATATGATAACGACATATAAAATACTGAGAGGAATCGACAAGGTGGACAGAGACAAGATGTTCCAGAGATGGGACACAGCAACAAGGGGTCACAGTTGGAAGTTGAAGACTCAGAAGAATCACAGTCACAGAGTTGTCAGGAAGTGGAATAGTCTGGGAAGTGATGTAGTGGAGGCAGGATCCATACATAGCTTTAGGAAGAGGTATGACAAAGTTCATGGAGCAGGAAGAGTGACCCAGTAGCGACCAGTGAAGAGGCGGGGCCAGGACCTATGACTCGACCCCTGCAACCACAACTAGGTGAGTACACACACACACACTTACACAAATGGAGGCAAATTATTACAATCTGACCGAATTAAAAATGAACACCAGCATTGTTCTTGAAGTAATTAGCGAACGTGAGCGAAATTAAGGTAATCAATTACTTAGCGAGACTGAGTACACTTAAATGGGTCATTAACGTCAAGATACTCTAGTATTACCACTAGAGTATCCTCAGTGTTTACACTGACATACACACACACATTTAAGTGTATATACCCAGTGATTTCCACTTTCTGGTTTATATACATAGAGATACACACATAAACACACATTTCTGATTGTGTATATACAGACAGACACACATATGTATATATATATATTACATACATAGGTATATTACTCGAAGATACGATATCTTTAACTTTAACTTAGATTTCCTTGTTTGCTGGAGCTTCCCTAACTTACATGACTAGCATTCTAACTTACATGACTAGCATTCTAACTTACATGATAGCTTCTACTTACATGACTAGCATTCTACACTTTACATGACTAGCATTCTAACTTACATGACTAGCATTCTAACTTACATGACTAGCATTCTAACTTACATGACTAGCATTCTAACTTACATGACTAGCATTCTAACTTACATGACTAGCATTCTAACTTACATGACTAGCATTCTAACTTACATGACTAGCATTCTAACTTACATGACTAGCATTCTAACTTACTGCTGCATTCTAATACTTTCTACAAGACTAGTTCTACTTATGCTAATTTCTCATGTATCTAGATTTACCATCAATTTAATTATAGATAATTATAATAATAATATACACTAACTTATATAATAATAATAATAATAGTTGTTTTATTTATTTTTATTTATTTAATTATATATGTATTATTATTATTATTATTATATTATTACATCAACTTTACATCAAAGCCAGTCATGCACACTGGCTTACTGGCTTTATTTGTTCATATTGTGTTTTCCTGTCACTACCGTTGTTGTTATTGATTTATAATGCTGAACTCTGACACTGTACTGACCTGCTGTGTCCTGCCAATGTTTGCTGGCCTCTGACACTGTACTGACCGCTGTGTCTGCCATGTTTGCTGGTCTCTGACACTGTACTGACCTGCTGTGTCCTGCCAATGTTTGCTGACCTCTGACACTGTACTGACCTGCTGTGGCCTGCCAATGTTTGCTGGTCTCTGACACTGTACTGACCTGCTGTGTCCTGCCAATGTTTGCTGACCTCTGACACTGTACTGACCTGCTGTGGCCTGCCAATGTTTGCTGGTCTCTGACACTGTACTGACCTGCTGTGTCCTGCCAATGTTTGCTGGTCTCTGACACTGTACTGACCTGCTGTGTCCTGCCAATGTTTGCTGGTCTCTGACACTGTACTGACCTGCTGTGTCCTGCCAATGTTTGCTGGTCTCTGACACTGTACTGACCTGCTGTGTCCTGCCAATGTTTGCTGGCTCTGACACTGTACTGACCTGCTGTGGCCTGCCAATGTTTGCTGGTCTCTGACACTGTACTGACCTGCTGTGTCCTGCCAATGTTTGCTGGTCTCTGACACTGTACTGACCTGCTGTGTCCTGCCAATGTTTGCTGGTCCTGACACTGTACTGACCTGCGTGTCCTGCCAATGTTTGCTGGTCTCTGACACTGTACTGACCTGCTGTGTCCTGCCAATGTTTGCTGGTCTCTGACACTGTACTGACCTGCTGTGGCCTGCCAATGTTTGCTGGTCTCTGACACTGTACTGACATGCTGTGTCCTGCCAATGTTTACTGGTCTCTGACACTGTACTGACCTGCTGTGTCCTGCCAATGTTTGCTGGTCTCTGACACTGTACTGACCTGCCGTGTCCTGCCAATGTTTGCTGGTCTCTGACACTGTACTGACCTGCTGTGTCCTGCCAATGTTTGCTGGTCTCTGACACTGTACTGACCTGCCGTATCCTGCCAATGTTTGCTGGTCTCTGACACTGTACTGACCTGCTGTGTCCTGCCAATGTTTGCTGGTCTCACTTTTATTTAGTAATTGTTTGGAAAAATAACACAGGAATGTATTTTTAATCTGATAGTGTAAACAGTCGTGTGTGTGTGTGTGTGTGTGTGTGTGTGTGTGTGTGTGTGTGTGTGGCGTGTGTGTGTGTGTGTGTGTGTGTGTGTGGTGTGCGTGTGTGTGTGTGTGTGTGTGTGTGTGTGTGTGTGTGTGTGTGTGTGTGTTTACACCTATATGTACTCACCAATATGTGATTGTAGGGGGTCGAGTCACAGCTGCTGGTCCCGCCTCGTCACTGGTCGTTACTGGATCCACTCTCTACCTGCTCCAAGAGCCCTATCGTACTGTGTGTGTGTGTAATATTTTCATATAAACAATTTAGTGGGTTTCGTGTAGGTAATATATAACAAGGGATCACCATAAACACGGGTTACAAAGCTGCCTTAACCCGGTTAAACAAATTAATTAAAACGCGTGGAATGCTTTTTTGTTTCTAGCTGTTCTCTGTGCAAAGAATTTGGCTCATTTATAATAGAGGAATGTAGGTGTTTGTGTGTTAGGCGGTGATAGAGGGTGTTAGTGTGTTAGGTGGTGTTAGAGGGTGTTAGTGTGGGTTAGGCGGTGTTACTGTGTGTTAGACGGTGTTAGAGGGTGTTAGTGTGTTAGGTGGTGTTAGAGGGTGTTAGTGTGGGTTAGGCGGTGTTACCGTGTGTTAGACGGTGTTAGAGGGTGTTAGTGTGGGTTAGGCGGTGTTACTGTATGTTAGGCGGTGTTAGAGGGTGTTCATGTGTGTTAGGCGGTGTTATAGGGTGTTAGTGTGGGTTAGGTGGTGTTATTATGTGTTAGACGGTGTTAGTGTGTTAGACAGTATTAATGTGCATTAGGCGGTGTTAGATAATGTTAGTGAGTTAGTGTTCGTGTGAGCTAAACGGTGTTACTGTGTGCTAGAGTATGTCATAGGGTGTTAGACGATATTAGAGGGTGTTAGAGTGTCATAGGATGTTAGACGGTGTTAATATGTGTTAGACGGTGCGTGGACAAGGATACTACCTGTAGACAATGACACTCCCTGTAGACAAGGGCACTGTTTTTAGACAAGGACAAAACCTGTAGACAGTGACACTCCCTGTAGACAAGGGTAGTACCTGTAGACCGGGGTAACTGAAGTATTCCTGTACCATAGTACCAGTAACACCGGGTCATCCTGGTTTGGTGAGGTCACATCACAGGGTAGCCTCGCTGTTGACCCCCTGACCGCCGTTACTGCCACCAGGGTACCTGAGGAAGAAGAGGTACCTCAGTACACCTCAGACCTTAAAAAGAAGAGAAGTCTCGGTACCTGAGGAAGAATGGGTACCTGAGTACACAGCTTATCTTAAAAAAAGAGAGAGAGCTCTCAGTACATGAGTTCACCTGAGTAATTACCCAGCACACCTATCAGGTGACACATTTGTGTCAGGAACCCTGGGGTTCACAGGTGCTGCAGACACACACTTGCAACGCTCACATAGGTGCCGCAGACACACCTGCAACGCTCACACAAGTGCCGCAGACACACACCAGCAATGCTCACACAGGTGCTGCAGACACACACCTGCAACGCTCACACAGGTGCCGCAGACACACACCTGCAACGCTCACACAGGTGCCGCAGACACACACCAGCAATGCTCACACAGGTGCTGCAGACACACACCTACAACGCTCACACAGGTGCTGCAGACACACACACCTGCAACGCTCACACAGGTGATGCAGACACACACCTGCAACGCTGACAAAGGTACCGCAGACACACCTGCAAGACACACACATGTGTACCTTGGCAAAGAGTCGTGTTTTGCTTCACCTAACACTCGAGGCACCTAACATGGCACTAAGAAGGTGCCATAATTAGGAGCAGGTGATCCCTTACACTGACTCCCAGGAAATATTACACACCCAGGTTAAAAACAAGGAAACAGACACAGAAAATAATAAAAAATAAGAAAAAAAAGAAAATAAAAAAACAAGAAACAAAGACACAGAAAATACAAAAAAAACAAAGACAGAAAAAAAAACTAGAAAACTAAAACACAAAAATAAAAAAGCATAAAAAAAACAAGAAAACAAAGACAGAAAATACAAAAAACTAGAAAACTAAAACACAAAAATAAAAAATAAATAAAAAATACAAAAAAAAATAAACAAGGAAACAAAGACAAAGAAAATAAAACACAAGAAAACTAAAACAAAAATATAAAAAAACAAGAAAACAAAGACATAGAAAATAAAAAAAACAAGAAAACAAAGTCACTAAAAATACAAAAAACATAACACAAAAATACACACACAAAAAAATAAAAAATACATAAAAATGAAAAAAAAACAAGAAAACAGACACAAGAAAAAAGAAAACAAAGACACAAAAACAAGAAAAAACTAAAAAAAACAATGAAAAGAAAGATACAGAAAATACAAAAACATTGAACAAATAAAGTGCAGCGAGAGAGGAGGTGTAGAAGGTCGAGGTTCATCACTACTGCGCTGGGATTATCGACCTTCAAGCCTTGAGGCTCCTCAGGGACTCTTGATCCAAGGAATTTGGAGCTACGTCTCCTTTTCCTTGCATCAAAACACACTGCCTCGGTTCTGCGTTCTCCCATGGATACAAAAATAATAATATTATTATTATCATTATTATTATTATTATTATTATTATTATTATTATTATTATTATTATTATTATTATTATTATTATTATTATTATTATTATTGTTGTTGTTGTTGTTGTTGTTGTTGCTGCTATTGTTGTTGTTAATAATAATAATAATAATAATTTAAGACTGGGGGTCAGTCTGGCCTGAGAACATGAGGAAAAGTAAATGAGATTAACGAGGATAAAAGGCAGGGTAAACAAGGTTAACGAGGATAAACGCAGGAGAAGCAGAAAGCAACAAGAGAGTAAAAAAAAAGAGTAAACTCTCTCTCATACAAGAGTTAAGTGCCATGAACAAAG
Source organism: Cherax destructor (assembly GCA_009830355.1). NCBI lineage: Eukaryota > Metazoa > Arthropoda > Malacostraca > Decapoda > Parastacidae > Cherax > Cherax destructor. The sequence continues at coordinate 132,806 of WNWK01001557.1, forward strand.
AGAATAAAGAGCGGGCTTGAGAGTGCCTTCATCTCTCTGCACTACTGGCACTGTGCCATAGTAAAATGATCTTTAACTCTACTTATACTAACTTATACAAACATATAATGTTTATAAATATATATATATATATATATATATATATATATATATATATATATATATATATATATATATATATATATATATATATATATATATATGGTAGGTTGGTAGACAGCAACCACCCAGGGAGGTACTACTGTCCTGCCAGGTGACTGTGAAACAGAAACCTGAAACTGTTTTACATGATGGTAGGATTGTTGGTGTCTTTTTTCTGTCTCATAAACACGCTGGATAACAGGTATATCTAGCTACTTCTACTTACACTTTAGGTCACACTACACTGGCATACACATGCATATACAGTGGTACCCCGGTTTACGATGGTCCCCAAACTCACCCTTTTATGTAAGTTTATTTTTTAAATGCTTTTGTAAGTGTAATTTGGGGGTCTAAAAGGACTAGTCTATTTTACAACATTTCTTAAGGAGATAAATTCGTTTGGTAATGGCACTTGAACAGCATTCTGGAATGAAAAAATATCGTAAACCGGGGTACCACTGTATATACATACACACATCTAGGTTTTTCTTCTTTTTTCTTAATAGCTCTTGTTCTTTTTATTTTCTCTATTGCCCATGGGGAAGTGGAAAAGAATCTTTCCTCCGTAAGCCATGCGTGTCGTATGAGGCGACTAAGATGCCGGGAGCAATGGGCTAGTAACCCCTTCTCCTGTACAAATCTACTAAAAACGAGAAGAAGAAAAACTTTATAAAATTGGGTTGTCTGAATGTGCGTGGATGTAGTGCGGATGATAAGAAAGAGATGATTGCCGATGTTATGAATGAAAAGAAGTTGGATGTCCTGGCACTAAGCGAAACAAAGCTGAAGGGGGTAGGCGAGTTTCAGTGGGGAGAAATAAATGGGATTAAGTCAGGAGTATCTGAGAGAGTTAGAGCTAAGGAAGGGGTAGCAATAATGTTGAAGGATCAGTTATGGAAGGAAAAGAGGGAATATAAATGTGTAAATTCAAGATTATGTGGATTAAAATAAGGGTCGGATGCGAAAAGTGGGTCATAATAAGCGTGTATGCACCTGGAGAAGAGAGGAGTGTAGAGGGAGAGAGAGATTTTGGGAGATGTTAAGCGAATGTATAGGAACTTTTGAACCAAATGAGAGAGTAATTGTGGTAGGGGACCTAAATGCTAAAGTGGGAGAAACATGCAGAGAGGGTGTAGTAGGTAAGTTTGGGGTGCCAGGTGTAAAATGATAATGGGAGCCCTTTGATTGAACTTTGTATAGAAAGGGTTTAGTTATAGGTAATACATATTTTAAGAAAAAGAGGATAAATAAGTATACAAGATATGATGTAGGGCGTAATGACAGTAGTTTGTTGGACTATGTATTGATAGATAAAAGACTGTTGAGTAGACTTCAGGATGTACATGTTTATAGAGGGCTACAGATATATCAGATCACTTTTTAGTTATAGCTACAGTGGGAGTAAAAGGTAGATGGGATACAAGGAAAATAGAATCAGTAAGTAAAAGAGAGGTGAAGGTTTATAAACTAAAAGAGGAGGCAGTTAGGGTAAGATATAAACAACTATTGGAGGATAGATGGGCTAGTGAGAGTGTAGGCAATGGGGTCGAAAATGTATGGGGTAGATTTAAAAATGTAGTGTTAGAGTGTTCAGCAGAAGTTTGTGGTTACAGGCGAGTGGGTGCGGAGGGAAGAGGAGCGATTGGTGGAATGATGATAAAGAGAGTAGTAAGGAGAAAAAGTTAGCATATGAGAGGTTTTTACAAAGTAGAAGTATGCAAGGAGGGAAGAGTATATGGAGAGAAAAAGAGAGGTTAAAAGAGTGGTGAAGCAATGTAAAAAGAGAGCAGATGAGAGAGTGGTGAGATGTTATCAGCAAATTTTGTTGAAAATAAGAAAAGTTTTGGAATGAGATTAATAGTTGAGGAAGCCTAGAGAACAAATGGATTTGACAGTTAAAAATAGGAGGAGAGTTATTAAATGGAGAGTTAGAGGTATCGGGAAGATGGAGAGAATATTTTGAGGATTTGTTAAATGTTGATGAAGACAGGAAGCTGTGATTTCGTGTGTAGGGCAAGGAGGAATAACATCTTGTAGGAGTGTGGAAGAGCCAGTTGTGGGTGTAGGGAAGTTCGTGAGGCAGTGGGTAGAATGAAAGGGGGTAAGGCAGCTGGGATTGATGGGATAAAGATAGAAATGTTAAAAGCAGGTGGGGATATAATTTTGGAGTGGTTGGTGCTATTATTTAATAAATGTATGGAAGAGGGTAAGGTACCTGGGGATTGGCAGAGAGCGTGTATTGTTCCTTTGTATAAAGGCAAAGGGGACAAAAGAGAGTGCAAAAATTATAGGGAATAAGTCTGTTAGTGTACCTGGTAAAGTGTATGGTAGAGTTATTATTGAAAGAATTAAGAGTAAAACAGAAAGCAGGATAGCAGATGAAAAAGGGGGGCTTTAGGAAAGGTAGGGGGTGTAGACCAAGTGTTTACAGTGAAACATATAGGTGAACAGTATTTGGATAAGGGTAAAGATGTTTTTGTGGCATTTATGGATTTGGAAAAGGCGTATGATAGGGTAGATAGGGGGCAATGTGGCAGATGTTGCAGGTGTATGGAATAGGAGGAAGGTTACTGAAAGCAGTGAAGAGTTTTTATGAGGATAGTGAGGCTCAGGTTAGAGTGTGTAGGAGGGAAGGGACTATTTCCAGTAAAAGTGGGCCTTAGACAAGGATGTGTGATGTCACCGTGGTTGTTCAATATATTTATAGATGGGGTTGTAAGAGAAGTGAATGCGAGGGTCTTGGCAAGAGGTGTTGGGCTAAAAGATAAAAGCAAATACAAAGTGGGAGTTGTCACAGTTGCTTTTGCTGATGACACTGTGCTTTTGGGAGATTCTGAAGAGAAGCTGCAGAGGTTGGTGGATGAATTTGGTAGGGTGTGTAAAAGAAGAAAATTGAAAGTGAATATAGGAAAGAGTAAGGTGATGAGGATAACAAAAGAATAGGTGACGAAAGATTGGATATCAGATTGGAGGGAGAGAGTATGGAGGAGGTGAATGTATTCAGATATTTGGGAGTGGACATGTCGGCGGATGGGTCTATGAAGGATGAGGTGAATCATAGAATTGATGAGGGAAAAGGGTGAGTGGAGCACTTGGAGTCTGTGGAGACAAAGAACCTTGTCCATGGAAGTAAAGAGGGGAATGTATGAGAGTATAGTTATACCAACGCTCTTATATGGGTGTGAAGCATGGGTGATGAATGTTGCAACGAGGAGAAGGCTGGAGGCAGTGGAGATGTCATGTCTGAGGTCAATGTGTGGTGTGAATATAATGCAGAGAATTCGGAGTTTGGAAATTAGGAGGAGGTGGGATTACCAAAACGATTGTCCAGAGAGCTGAGGAGGGTTGTTGAGGTGGTTTGGACATGTAGAGAGAATGGAACGAGACAGAGTGACTTCGAGGTGTATAAATCTGTAGTGGAGGGAAGGCGGGTAGGGGTCGGCCTAGGAAAGGTTGGAGGGAGGGGTAAAGGAAGTTTTGTGTGCGAGGGGCTTGGATTTCCAGCAAGCATGTGTGAGCGTATTTGATAGGAGTGAATGGAGGCATATGGTTTTAATACTTGACGTGCTGTTGGAGTGTGAGCAAAGTAACATTTATGAAGGGATTCAGGAAACCGGCAGGCCGGACTTGAGTTCTGGAGATGGGAAGTACAGTGCCGGCACTCTGAAGGAGGGGTGTAAATGTTGCAGTTTTATAACTGTAGTGTAAAGCACCCTTCTGGCAAGACAGTGATGGAGTGAATGATGATGAAAGTTTTTTTTTCGGGCCACCCTGCCTTGGTGGGAATCGGCCGATGTGTTAATAAAAATAAAAAAAAATATATATATATATATATATATATATATATATATATATATATATATATGTATATATGTATTTCAGGGTGACCCAAAAAGAAACTCTTTCACCATCATTTAGACAATATCACTGTCTTTGCATAGGTGCCCAGATAGGACAGTTTGGATGTCACTCCAAACAGCCAATATCCCAAACCCCTCCTGTATATACCTGGAGAGTATACCTGGAGGGAGGTTTCGGTGGTCAACGCCTAGATACCTCTAGGCCTTTCGTGTTTCAATCAACACATCATCAGGAGCTTTCAGAAAAGAGGGGGAGGTCCAAGCAAATACGATCATAGGGAGAGCCTTTGCTGGAGTGAGGCAGAAAGGCTTCAGGCAGGAAGCAGGAAGTGCCCCCAAGCATACCAATACCCATAGCCAGAAAGACTGAATATTATAGCATTAGAAGACAGCTAGCCCACAAGCACTGGTATTGTAAGTAAGTTTATTCAGGTATACACAAATACGTACAGTTACATAGATTATCATACATAGCAGCATATGTGAAGTGTAACAGTACCCTAACGAACGTGACATGGCAATTATAAACCATTACGGTCTGACTACGATATGATATAAATGACTTTACATACCAAATATAGATATCACTGGCAATTGTCTTAGGAATTTCCGCACCTCTAGAAAACGGGTCCACTTGAAGGGACTCCTTTAAAGGAAGACATCTGTAATTTGTCCAAAGGAAGACAGCCTAAGAAGCAAGATCGCCACCCATCTTGATACCCATCAATTGCACAACCCAGGGCAACATGGGTTTAGAGCAGGTCGCTCCTGCCTGTCCCAACTACTGGACCACTATGACAAGGTCCTGGATGCTCTAGAAGATAAACAAAACACAGATGTTTATCTATCCCACAAGATTCTGAGGCAGACGCTGGTCTAACCATCAAGAAAACAAATAGGGAACACATCCCTAATTCCTCAGTGTGGAACTACACTTAAGATAATCTAAAATATTCGTGTAAGAGGCCAATTTTTGGCTGTGTACAATTGCCTCAACTATAAACTAATATAATTTGAACAAGCCGTCACTGTTATTGTATAATGAATACGTATCATGCTTTATAAATACCGACTCTACAATATTCGGTACAAGCCAAGAGAAACAAGGGACATTGACTGTCTTTCGACCAATTTGCCGAGTTATTGCAGGCTCTAATGTGACTGAAAATCACGTTCGATTCCTGTGTAGTAAGTGTCGAATAGCGGTGTTGTGATATCCTAACATATAAAGGTTTGCCAGTCTGTCCCACATGGGATGAGTTGCATCCCATTGCAACAAATTCTTTAGACACCATCAACACTGTTGAGGATAATTCTTTATCAAAATGCTTCTAACAGTCCGTGAATTATTAAAATCTTCTTGTATATTAAACCTTTAAAGGGCATTCTGCAAGACAGATAAATTCTCATTAGAAGGAGAATTTATCTGGCTGATGCAGAGTTTGCAGGTTCGAATCCTGCCGTGGACATTCAGATAATATATATATATATATATATATATATATATATATATATATATATATATATATATATATATATATATCAATCATATACATCGTCTATCCACTTTAATTACATTTTTGGTTTCGTTTTATGTAAAATTCACCACTCATAATTGCTTAATTAAATTTTAAGCTTAATTCTTGCTTTAAAAAACGATGCATAAAAAATACACATTTCAATTTTTAATTTGCCTGGTTAGCCAACACTGGCTTACCAGTGTTGGCTTACCCACTTCACCTAAAAATAGGCAAAGCCTTACTTTTTTATGAATATTTAACTATATTCAGACATTGAGTGAAAGTTGGTTAATACGTATATATATATATATATATATATATATATATATATATATATATATATATATATATATATATATATATATATATATATATATATATATATATATATATATATATATATATATATATACGTATTGAGTATTGAAGTAATCTGGCAGTGAAACCTAGGGTAGGTGAGGAGACTGGAAGCCTCACTCAGGGGGACACTCAGCAGAAACTCTCTCGCAGGAGAGCAACATTATGACGAGGCTTCGTTCCCTTTGTGACCCATTGTCAAGTCATAACTGGGACCGGAGATGTTGAGAAGGCCGGAAGATAATTGAGTAGAGGGCAGGTGGGAGGGGGGGGGGAATACGTGGTGGTGGTTGTTGTGGTAGAAGAAGTAGTGTTATTATTATTAGTAGTAGTAATAGTAGTAGTATTGGTAGTAGTAGTAGTAGTAGTAGAAGTAGTAACAGTAGCAGTAATACTAGTAGTAATAGTAATGGTAGTAGTAGTAATACTAATAGTAGTAAAGTTAGCCACTACACAACAAGTGTTACTGGTCACTACAGGTGTACGAGTGTTACTGGTCACTACAGGTGTACGAGTGTTACTGGTCACTACAGGTGTACAAGTGTTACTGGTCACTACAGGTGTACGAGTGTTACTGGTCACTACAGGTGTACAAGTATTACTGGTCACTACAGGTGTACAAGTGTTACTGGTCACTACAGGTGTACAAGTGTTACTGGTCACTATAGGTGTACGAGTGTTACTGGTCACTACAGGTGTACGAGTATTACTGGTCACTACAGGTGTACAAGTGTTACTGGTCACTACAGGTGTACAAGTGTTACTGGTCACTACAGGTGTACGAGTATTACTGGTCACTACAGGTGTACGAGTGTTACTGGTCACTACAGGTGTACAAGTGTTACTGGTCACTACAGGTGTACGAGTGTTACTGGTCACTACAGGTGTACGAGTGTTACTGGTCACTACAGGTGTACAAGTGTTACTGGTCACTACAGGTGTACGAGTGTTACTGGTCACTACAGGTGTACAAGTGTTACTGGTCACTACAGGTGTACAAGTGTTACTGGTCACTACAGGTGTACAAGTGTTACTGGTCACTACAGGTGTACGAGTGTTACTGGTCACTACAGGTGTACAAGTGTTACTGGTCACTACAGGTGTACGAGTGTTACTGGTCACTACAGGTGTACGAGTATTACTGGTCACTACAGGTGTACAAGTGTTACTGGTCACTACAGGTGTACAAGTGTTACTGGTCACTACAGGTGTACGAGTGTTACTGGTCACTACAGGTGTACAAGTGTTACTGGTCACTACAGGTGTACGAGTATTACTGGTCACTACAGGTGTACAAGTGTTACTGGTCACTACAGGTGTACAAGTGTTACTGGTCACTACAGGTGTACGAGTGTTACTGGTTACTACAGGTGTACAAGTGTTACTGGTCACTACAGGTGTACGAGTGTTACTGGTCACTACAGGTGTACAAGTGTTACTGGTCACTACAGGTGTACAAGTGTTACTGGTCACTACAGGTGTACAAGTGTTACTGGTCACTACAGGTGTACAAGTGTTACTGGTCACTACAGGTGTACAAGTGTTACTGGTCACTACAGGTGTACGAGTGTTACTGGTCACTACAGGTGTACAAGTGTTACTGGTCACTACAGGTGTACAAGTGTTACTGGTCACTACAGGTGTACAAGTGTTACATGGTCACTACAGGTGTACGAGTGTTACTGGTCACTACAGGTGTACAAGTGTTACTGGTCACTACAGGTGTACAAGTGTTACTGGTCACTACAGGTGTACAAGTGTTACTGGTCACTACAGGTGTACAAGTGTTACTGGTCACTACAGGTGTACGAGTGTTACTGGTCACTACAGGTGTACAGGTTAAGGTTACTAAGGTAACATAGCCGAGTACAAACTACGATAGTCCAACTATCACTTGCATCAAACTTCCTTTTCACATCTGTGACCATTTCTGCTTGAAAAAATTCTTTGCAGTCGAAAAGAGACTTTGTGGACACACTGCCAGGAACAGAATGTGACTTCAAAATTTTTCACTGAGAATTCTTACGAAAATCTTACGAGAATTGACAGGTGTCAATTCGGCGACTTGTGTCCTCCGAATGTTCGAAACACGTCCAGATAGTTTGACATTTTTGTGAGGTGGGGGAGGGGGTTATTCCGAACAAAATTCCCGAACACAGAGTCAGGTGTTTTAAGGTCGGTCCTCACCACCTGGGTCAAACACCTCCCTGCAACACTGCTCACCACCTGGGTCAAACACCTCCCTGCAACACTGCTCACCACCTGGGTCAAACACCTCCCTGCAACACTGCTCACCACCTTAAACAAGTCCCTGGTCTTATGCATGACTTCCTGTTCCTGTTACAGCCTTCCTCTTTGTCATTACTTCTTATTCTCTTCTTCTTCCTCCTCCTCCTCCCCTCCTTCTTTCAAGCCCCCCCCCCGCCATCAGTCTACACCTCACACAGGTTAACTATTACACAGCTTCTGCAATAAGTCTTCATGGAAATATCACCCAAACTTCCCCTTATAAATTAAAACTCCCTAGATCACAGCGCCTCCACTATTTTTCCCAACCTGGGTAAGGGGGGTGGGGGATGGGAGGGGGAGAGGGTCCAGGAGAGGTTTTGGTGCATTTAAGGTTGACACGTGCCAAGGTTGAGGGATTGACCCCTCCCCCTGGAACCACGTCTTCATGGTTTAAGGACTGACCCCCTCACCTCGACCTCGCCACTGCTTCTGTTGTCTCAGTACTCGCCACCTCTGTGATCGACTGATAACGCCTGCTGTGTAGGCGAGATGTTTCGGAAAAAACTCATTCCAAAACGTTGCATTATATCGAACGCGAATGACTGAGAAATCCAGCGACCCTCCAATAAAGGCCTATGATGGAAAAAGGCTTATAATAAAAAATGGCCAATGACAAAAAAGGCCTATAATAAAAAAGTTTAAGTAAAAAGGCTTATAATAAAAATGCTTATAATGAAAAAGGTCATGTAATAAAAAGGCCTATAATAAAAAAAAGACCTATAAAAAGGCATATAATAAAAATACCTATAATAAAAGGCCTATAACAAAAAAACCTACAATAAAAAGGCCAATAATAAAAAAGCCCTATAATAAAAAAAATACTATAATCAAAAAGGCCTATAATAAAAAAGGCCTATACTAAGAAAAGTCTATAATAAGAAAGACCTATGAAAAAAGGCCTATAATAAAATTGGCTGTAATAAAAGACCTACGAGGAAAACATTTACATTAGTTTGGGATCAGTTGAAATATTTCTTGCAAACAATTACACCGTCAACAAAGTTGAATATAATTAATAATTAATTGTCAGCTGTTTATTTCCACATGAAATTAATTTTTATAACTGTGCAACACATGTGCGTGATCATGTGTACCTGTGATTGACACACATGTGTGTGTTTATGTGCAACTGTGACTGACACACATGTGCCACCCACAGGTAATGATAATTCAGTTAATACACACACACGCACATACATTTTCATATATGTATGTGTGATATATATATATATATATATATATATATATATATATATATATATATATATATATATATATATATTATATATATATATATATATATGTATAGTGAGGGAGAAAGAGGGAGAGAGAGAGAAACAGAGACAGAGATAGAAAGAGAAGAGCGAGTAGCGGATATTGTGTCAAAGTGACCCATTCCTCAGTGACTACCTTCCAGGTGACCAATGAAAGAGCGTCAACAATTACTCCCCCTAACTACTTAGAGACTGAGAGAGTGAGAGAGAGAAAAGTAGAGAGAGAGAGAGAGAGATAGAGTTAAACTAATGTACTTCACATTACTCACGCCTCATTGAGAAAGTCAGGCTATAACAACTAATTGAACTAATTCAATTTACAATAAAAAGTCTGCCCATTATTCAAATTTTATGCTAAAATGAAAAACAGTAAATCATTTACATTTGTAAATTTCACGTTCCGCCGGATAATATTTTTTACGAGCTAAACGAGTCAATTTTTGAGGGTGAAAAATTATTTAAAAAATTGACAGATTTTTATTATAAGCATTTATTACATCTTCATTTACATTTTGATTTACATTTTGATTTACGTTTTCATTTACGACTTGATTTACGTTTCCTAAAAAAATATTACCACCAGGCATCCTACTATGATCATTAATTCTAAGAATTACTACCAGGGTTTATGTACGTGATCTTACTGGTGAGTCAAGGTGAGGTTAATGTACGTGATCTTACTGGTGAGTCAAGGTGAGGTTAATGTACGTGATCTTACTAGTGAGTCAAGGTGAGGTTAAGGTACGTGATCTTACTGGTGAGTCAAGGTGAGGTTAATGTACGTGATCTTACTTGTGAGTCAAGGTGAGGTTAAGGTAAGTGATCTTACTGGTGAGACAAGGTGAGGTTAATGTACGTGATCTTACTGGTGAGTCAAGGTGAGGTTAAGGTACGTGATCTTACTGGTGAGTCAAGGTGAGGTTAAGTTACATGATCTTACTGGTGAGTCAAGGTGAGGTTAAGGTACGTGATCTTACTGGTGAGTCAAGGTGAGGTTAATGTACGTGATCTTACTGGTGAGTCAAGGTGAGGTTAAGGTACGTGATCTTACTGGTGAGTCAAGGTGAGGTTAAGTTACATGATCTTACTGGTGAGTCAAGGTGAGGTTAATGTACGTGATCTTACTGGTGAGTCAAGGTGAGGTTAATGTACGTGATCTTACTGGTGAGTCAAGGTGAGGTTAATGTACGTGATCTTACTGGTGAGTCAAGGTGAGGTTAAGGTACGTGATCTTACTGGTGAGTCAAGGTGAGGTTAAGTTACATGATCTTACTGGTGAGTCAAGGTGAGGTTAATGTACGTGATCTTACTGGTGAGTCAAGGTGAGGTTAATGTACGGATCTACTGTAGTCAGGTGAGGTTAATGTACGTGATCTTGGTCCCAGAGTTCACTCTTAAGTGAACTGTATATATGTATATATATATATATATATATATATATATATATATATATATATATATATATATATATATATATATATATATATATATATATATATATATATATTAATGATGGGTGTTGATATGTATGACTGATAGCATTGCCATAAAATATAGACACGCGTTTGCCTAATTACCCACAGTGAGGGGGCTGCTTAATTACCCACAGTGAAGGGCTGCTTAATTACCCACAGTGAGGGGGGCTGCTTAATTACCCACAGTGAGTGGGCTGCTTAATTACCCACATAGAGTGGGATGCTTAATTACCCACAGTGAGGGGGCTGCTTAATTACCCACAGAGAGGGGGCTGCTTAATTACCCATAGTGAGGGGCTGCTTAATTATCCACTGAGAGGAGGCTGCTGAATTACCCATAGTGAGGGGGCTGCTTAATTACCCATAGTGAGCGGGCTACTTAATTACCCACAGTGAGGGGGCTGCTTAATTACCCACAGAGAGGGGGCTGCTGAATTACCCACAGTGAGGGGGCTGCTTAATTACCCATAGTGAGAGGGCTGCTTAATTACCCACAGTGAGGGGGCTGCTTAATTACCCATAGTGAGAGGGCTGCTTAATTACCCACAGTGAGGGGGCTGCTTAATTACCCACAGTGAGGGGGCTGCTTAATTACCCACAGTGAGGGGGCTGCTTAATTACCCACAGTGAGGGGGCGGCGTAATTACCCACAGAGAGGGCTGCTTAATTACCCACAGAGAGGGGGCTGCTTAATTACCCACAGTGAGGGGGCTGCTTAATTACCCACAGTGAGGGGGCTGCTAATTTATTATTCACTATGGTCCCATTTGATAATGGCCCAGCATGGTCCGAAACGTCGGCCAGAATTTCCTCTCCAGACTCTCAACTCCATCTACGTTTAGCTGGTTCATTAGTGAAATTTTATTGGCAACAAAACGCATTTTTATTTTGTCTTCTTCTCTGTGTTTTTGTGCTTTATTATTCATAGTTTAGTTGCGACTAGTGGAGAATATATTAGTTCATTTCTTTATTCACTTGTTGTGTCTCTGGATGCTGTTATGCAGTGGACCCGAACCATCCTAGGCTCGAACCAGCCTAGGCTCGAACTAGCCTAGGCTCGAACTAGCCTAGGCTCGAACTAGCCTAGGCTCGAACCAGCCTAGGCTCGAACCAGCCTAGGCTCAACTAGCCTAGGCTCGAACTAGCCTAGGCTCGAACTAGCCTAGGCTCGAACCAGCCTAGGCTCGAACTATACTAGGCTCGAACTAGCCTAGGCTCGAACTAGTCTAGGCTCGAACTAGCCTAGGCTCGAACTAGCCTAGGCTCGAACTAGCCTAGGCTCGAACTATCCTAGGCTCGAACTAGCCTAGGCTCGAACCAGCCTAGGCTCGAACTATCCTAGGCTCGAACTAGCCTAGGCTCGAACTAGTCTAGGCTCGAACTAGCCTAGGCTCGAACTAGCCTAGGCTCGAACTATCCTAGGCTCGAACCAGCCTAGGCTCGAACTATCCTAGGCTCGAACCAGCCTAGGCTCGAACTAGCCTAGGCTCGAACCATCCTAGGCTCGAACCATCCTAGGCTCGAACCAGCCTTGGCTCGAACTAGCCTAGGCTCGAAATATCCTAGGCTCGAACCAGCCTAGGCTAGAACTAGCCTAGGCTAGAACTAGCCTAGGCTCGAACTAGCCTAGGCTCGAACTAGCCTAGGCTCGAACTAGCCTAGGCTCGAACTATCCTAGGCTCGAACTATCCTAGGCTCGAACTAGCCTAGGCTCGAACTAGCCTAGGCTCGAACCAGTTTTGGCTCGAACCAGCCTGGAGAAGAGGGACTGACCACCTCAAATACTTTTTCTCCAAGGGTTGATGGACTGATTACATCATCTTTATTTCACTACTACACCTGCTGCCTCTGTATCTGACTGAAGAAGTCTACTATGAAGGCGAGACGTTTCATCAGTCATGATACCCGAACTGTTGCACATGTGTCTTAGTCTTCAACGTCTCGGTATTTCATGCCATTTTCAACAATTACTTTCCTCGTATTGCTAATAACTCTTCCCTTATCACTAGTTTATAGGTCACAGCACCGACTCCATCTCTCTCTCTCTATCTCTCTCTCTCTCTCTCTCTCTCTCTCTCTCTCTCTCTCTCTCTCTCTCTCTCTCTCTGATGTATTCAAAGAAGAAATCTTTTTATATATTTCCTTTGTTGCTGTCAGAAAATCACTTTTCAATTCCCATGTTTACAAGTTCTCATCCTGCTGTCTTTGTAACCGTGTATAGTCAGCAGGATCTTCCAGGTATAGTCAGCAGGATCTTCCAGGTATAGTCAGCAGGATCTTCCAGGTATAGTCAGCAGGATCTTCCAGGTATAGTCAGCAGGATCTTCCAGGTATAGTCAGCAGGATCTTCCAGGTATAGTCAGCAGGATCTTCCAGGTATAGTCAGCAGGATCTTCCAGGTATAGTCAGCAGGATCTTCCAGGTATAGTCAGCAGGATCTTCCAGGTATAGTCAGCAGGATCTTCCAGGTATAGTCAGCAGGATCTTCCAGGTATAGTCAGCAGGATCTTCCAGGTATAGTCAGAAGGATCTTCCAGGTATAGTCAGCAGGATTTTCCAGGTATAGTCAGCAGGATCTTCCAGGTATAGTCAAAAAGGATCTTCCAGGTATAGTCAGCAGGATCTTCCAGGTATAGTCAGCAGGATCTTCCAGGTATAGTCAGCAGGATCTTCCAGGTATAGTCAGCAGGATCTTCCAGGTATAGTCAGCAGGATCTTCCAGGTATAGTCAGCAGGATCTTCCAGGTATAGTCACGGATCTTCCAGGTATAGTCAGCAGGATCTTCCAGGTATAGTCAGCAGGATCTTCCAGGTATAGTCAGCAGGATCTTCCAGGTATCTCAGCAGGATCTTAGGGATAGTCAGCAGGATCTTCCAGGTATAGTCAGCAGGATCTTCCAGGTATAGTCAGAAGGATCTTCCAGGTATAGTCAGAAGGATCTTCCAGGTATAGTCAGCAGGATCTTCCAGGTATAATCAGAAGGATCTTCCAGGTATAGTCAGCAGGATCTTCCAGGTATAGTCAGCAGGATCTTTCAGGTATAATCAGAAGGATCTTTCAGGTATAGTCAGCAGGATCTTCCAGGTATAATCAGAAGGATCTTCCAGGTATAGTCAGCAGGATCTTCCAAGTATAGTCAGCAGGATCTTCCAGGTATACTCAGCAGGATCTTCCAGGTATAGTCAGAAGGATCTTCCAGGTATAGTCAGCAGGATCTTCCAGGTATAGTCAGAAGGATCTTCCAGGTATAGTCAGCAGGATCTTCCAGGTATAATCAGAAGGATCTTCCAGGTATAGTCAGGAGGATCTTCCAGATAGTCAGCAGGATCTTCCAGGTATAGTCAGCAGGATCTTCCAGGTATAGTCAGCAGGATCTTCCAGGTATAATCAGAAGGATCTTCCAGGTATAGTCAGCAGGATCTTCCAGGTATAATCAGAAGGATCTTCCAGATAGTCAGCAGGATCTTCCAGGTATAGTCAGCAGGATCTTCCAGGTATAATCAGAAGGATCTTCCAGATAGTCAGCAGGATCTTCCAGGTATAGTCAGCAGGATCTTCCAGGTATAATCAGAAGGATCTTCCAGGTATAGTCAGCAGGATCTTCCAGGTATAATCAGCAGGATCTTCCAGTAGTCAGAGATCTTGGTATAGTCAGCAGGATCTTCCAGGTATAGTCAGCAGGATCTTCCAGGTATAGTCAGCAGGATCTTCCAGGTATAGTCAGCAGGATCTTCCAGGTATAGTCAGAAGGATCTTCCAGGTATAGTCAGCAGGATCTTCCAGGTATAGTCAGCAGGATCTTCCAGGTATAGTCAGCAGGATCTTCCAGGTATAGTCAGAAGGATCTTCCAGGTATAGTCAGCAGGATCTTCCAGGTATAGTCAGCAGGATCTTCCAGGTATAGTCAGCAGGATCTTCCAGGTATATCAGAAGGATCTTCCAGGTATAGTCAGAGGATCTTCCAGGTATAGTCAGCAGGATCTTCCAGGTATAGTCAGCTGGATCTTCCAGGTATAGTCAGCAGGATCTTCCAGGTATAGTCAGAAGGATCTTCCAGGTATAGTCAGAAGGATCTTCCAGGTATAGTCAGCAGGATCTTCCAGATAGTCAGCAGGATCTTCCAGGTATAGTCAGCAGGATCTTCCAGGTATAGTCAGAAGGATCTTCCAGGTATAGTCAGCAGGATCTTCCAGGTATAGTCAGCAGGATCTTCCAGGTATAGTCAGCAGGATCTTCCAGGTATAGTCAGCAGGATCTTCCAGGTATAGTCAGCAGGATCTTCCAGGTATAGTCAGCAGGATCTTCCAGGTATAGTCAGCAGGATCTTCCAGGTATAGTCAGCAGGATCTTCCAGGTATAGTCAGCAGGATCTTCCAGGTATAGTCAGCAGGATCTTCCAGGTATAGTCAGCAGGATCTTCCAGGTATAGTCAGCAGGATCTTCCAGGTATAGTCAGCAGGATCTTCCAGGTATAGTCAGCAGGATCTTCCAGGTATAGTCAGCAGGATCTTCCAGGTATAGTCAGAAGGATCTTCCAGGTATAGTCAGCAGGATCTTCCAGGTATAGTCAGAAGGATCTTCCAGGTATAGTCAGCAGGATCTTCCAGGTATAGTCAGAAGGATCTTCCAGGTATAGTCAGCAGGATCTTATCTCTCATTGCGTCATCAGTCTTCAGTTCAAGACTGAGGGACTGATTACCTCATCTTGAACCTCTTCAGTCTTCTGTTTTTTGTCCCTACGTTGTACTGATACAGCCACTGGTGGGCGAAACATCTACAGCCACTGGTGGGCGAAACATCTACAGCCACTGGTGGTCGAAACATCTACAGCCACTGGTGGGCGAAACATCTACAGCCACTGGTGGTCGAAACATCTAGTTACTGGTGGGCGAAACATCTACAGCCACTGGTGGGCGAAACATCTACAGCTACTGGTGGGCGAAACATCTACAGCCACTGGTGGGCGAAACATCTACAGCCACTGGTGGGCGAAACATCTACAGCCACTGGTGGTCGAAACATCTACAGCCACTGGTGGGCGAAACATCTACAGCCACTGGTGGGCGAAACATCTACAGCTACTGGTGGGCGAAACATCTACAGCCACTGGTGGGCGAAACATCTACAGCCACTGGTGGGCGAAACATCTACAGCCACTGGTGGGCGAAACATCTACAGCCACTGGTGGTCGAAACATCTACAGTTACTGGTGGGCGAAACATCTACAGCCACTGGTGGGCGAAACATCTACAGCTACTGGTGGGCGAAACATCTTCAGCCACTGGTGGGCGAAAAATCTACAGCCACTGGTGGGCGAAACATCTACAGCCACTGGTGGGCGAAACATCTACAGCCACTGGTGGGCGAAACCTCTACAGCCACTGGTGGGCGAAACATTTACAGCTACTGGTGGGCGAAACATCTACAGCCACTGGTGGGCGAAACATCTACAGCCACTGGTGGGCGAAACATCTACAGCCACTGGTGGGCGAAACATCTACAGCCACTGGTGGGCGAAACATCTACAGCCACTGGTGGGCGAAACATCTACAGCCACTGGTGGGCGAAACATCTACAGCCATTGGTGGGCGAAACATCTACAGCCACTGGTGGGCGAAACATCTACAGCCACTGGTGGGCGAAACATCTACAGCCACTGGTGGGCAAAACATCTACAGCCACTGGTGGGCGAAACGTCTATACAATAAAGATATCCAGTTGTTGCACAGTGTTTACTTTTGCAATTTGTCGGTACTGTATATGCCAATGATGTCAACATAATAATAATAATGATTATAATAAGAATGATAATCTTTATTTACTACAAGTACATGTACAAGGTATACAGACCATAGCTGACATCAGTGACATACTACTATAAAGAAAGCCGCTTGTTATGCTGAGCATTTCGGGCAAATTAGGTCAGTTTTGTCCCCAGGATGCGACCCACACCAGTCGACTAACACCCAGGTACCTACTTACTGCTAGGTGAACAGGGACAGAAGGTGTAAGGAGACTAACATCCAGGTACTTATTTACTGCTAGGTGAAGAAGGACAGCAGGTGTCTTTAGGAAACACGCCCCCCCCCAAATCTTTCCACCCGTTCCGGGGATCGAACCACGGACCTCAGTGTGTGTGTGTGTGTGTGAGCTGAGTGCGCTACTATCCCAGCTAGGGGACACATACTATCAAATCAAAACTCTGTAGTACTGGACCGTAATGACGCCATCTTGGATCCCAGAGTTTGTTTACGAATGGAATGACGTCTGTAATCAGTGTCTCCTGGTCACACTCTCAGGGCACAAGGAGACAGTCACGGGAGTGTGACTGCGAGCGAGTCCCTGGTGACAGCCTGTGTCGGGAGAGCTGTCTTTCGGCCGTGCTGTCAGTCTGACAGCTTCATGGTCTCTCATGTATTGCGCCATTGTTGTTTTAGAGGCAATAAAATTAGTCAATAATCATCACCTCCTTGTTATTAATATTCCTTTATTTTCATCATGAGAAGAGAGAGAGAGAGAGAGAGAGAGAGAGAGAGAGAGAGACAGAGAGAGACAGACAGACAGACAGACAAACAAACAGACAGACAGATAATCCTGTGTAAAAACAGAGAGATAGAAAGAGAGAACCTGTGTAAAGAGAGAGAGAACCTGTGTAAAGAGAGAGAGAGAGAGAACCTGTATAAAGAGAGAGAGAAAGAGAGAGAAGAGAAGAGAAGAGAGAGAGAGAGAGAGAGAGAGAAAGAGAGAACCCTGTGCTAAGAGTTATATCAGCCTGGGGAAACTGATGGCAGGTAACATTTGCTCCTGAGAAAACATAAATGATGATGGTGTCTAGGCACCATGATGGTAATGCCGGAGCAGTAGTAAGTATGACTGGGAGAGTGTTGGTACCTGGGGACGAAGTTGATATATCCAGGGTGAAATTTGACTCCAAACTGACAATGAAGAAACACGTTGTAAATCTTGCAAACAAGGCGACCAGGAAGCGTACAGCACTTCGACGTGTCTCGCATCTGACCGACAGTAGAGGTTGCAAGATTCTCTACGAGGCACAAGTACGCTCACACCTTGAGTATGCTCCACTTTCTTGGACTGCCTGCCCCTCCCCCCCCATCTCATCTGCGACTTCTTGACAGAATATAGAACAGACCAAGACGACTCATCTCTCGCCTGGACCCAGCCTGGATAGATTTGTCAGTTCAGCAGAGCCTTCAACACCGAGGACAGTGAGAAGTGAGCTTCTACACCACAAGACGGGCAGCCAGCAGCAACTTCACTCTGACCGTAACCTTCTCCAGAACATCAATTCATCTGAGATCATTTATTCCCAAGATGACTCGAGTCTGGAACATGTTCGTACAACATAATGACATCAAAGAAATAAAGTCAGTTGATCAAATGAAATTGCTGGCCCACAGTTGGCTCTCTACTTGTATGTCTCATAACAATAAAAAGGCTTTTAAATGAGCTGATGTAGGTAACAGCTCTTAGCTTGTAAATGAAGTTAGGAATCTTTGCCCTAACCTTGTTAAACCCTGTGTAGAGAGAGAGAGAGAGAGAGAGAGAGAGAGAGAGAGAGAGAGAGAGAGATGGAAATAGTAAGGTGGTGGGAAGAAGAAAGGGTGAGAATGGGTGTAGTAAGAGAAGAGAGAGGCAAAACAAAAACAAAAATAATTGCATGTAATACTTGCAGCAGAATGAGAGAGGAGATAGGTTGATAAACACAGACAAACAAACAGAACCAGTAACTAAAGTACTCACCCCAGTTATCGTCGTCAACAATTGATGAGTGTGTGGGTAGCATCTTGGAGGGCGTGGGTAGCATCTTGGAGGGCGTGGGTAGCATCTTGGAGAGCGTGGGCAGCATCTTTTCAGACTCTTCGGCCTCCACCACGCCCACCAACATCGCCAACATCGCCAACAACGCCAACCACCTCTCCCTCTCTCTCCCCAACATTCTTCAACACTTAGGTCGCCTCGCCAAGTGAAGTGCCCCAGACACTCTCAGCTGGAACCACGGGTACCGATTTAACGTCACTTTCTGTGATTTAACGTCACTTTCTGTGATTTAATGTCACTTTCTGTGATTTAATGTCACTTTCTATGATTTAACGTCACTTTCTGTGATTTAATGTCACTTTCTATATTTTAATGTTACTTTCTATAATTTAATGTCAATTTCTATAATTTAATGTCACTTTCTATAATTTAATCTCACTTTCTATGTTTTAATGTCACTTTCTATGATTTAATGTCACTTTATATGTTTTGATATCACTTTCTATAGTCTGAATGACACCTTCTAGCAATATAGGGTCACTTTCCAGCAATTTAATGTCACTTTCGAATGACTTAGTCACTTTCTGACAATTCAGGGACACTTTCTAGAGATTTAATGGCACTCTCTAACAAATAACTGTTATTATGTGCAATTCTTCACATCAAGATAGAGTTAAACTTTCTAAATTCTCATCAATGTTTTTGAGAACTTTGCGTATTTGCAGCCCAGAGTTCATAGATGAAGAAATCTTGAAGATTTATGAAATAGCTAATGATCTAAAATACCCAAAACACTTAATTGATAAATACTTTAAAATTGCTATAGATACTTTTATAATTCTAAAAATGCCAAACAATTATTTTCAACCAAGAATAAGTTGATTCTCCCCTTACCATGAAAATCTTCATTATTTTAAAATCAAAATTGTATTTTAAAAATCACGATACAGTAAAAAAAAAAAAAACTTTTGATTAAAAATTCCCCCCTAATAAATG
>WNWK01001557.1:160000-172500 GCA_009830355.1 Cherax destructor
ATGTCATTTACATATAATTTGAAATGTGGTAAATATGTGTATGTGTGTGTGTGTTTGTGTGTGTGTGTGTGTGTGTGTGTGTGTGTGTGTGTGTCTGTGTACTCACCTAATTGTACTCACCTAATTGTGGTTGCAGGGGTCGAGACTCAGCTCCTGGCCCCGCCTCTTCGCTGTCCGCTACTGGGTCTCTGCTCTCCCTGCTCCATGAGCTTTATCATACCTCGTCTTAAAACTATGTATGGTTCCTGCCTCCACTATATCTTTCTCTAGACTATTCCACTTCCTGACTACTCTGTGGCTGAAGAAATGCTTCCTAACATCCCTTTGACTCATCTGAGTCTTCAGCTTCCAGTTGTGTCCCCTTGTTTCTGTGTTCCCTCTCTGGAACATCCTGTCACTGTCTACCTTGTCGATTCCCCGCAGTATTTTGTATGTCGTTATCATGTCTCCTCTGACCCTTCTTTCCTCCAGTGTTGTTAGTCCTATTTCCCTCAAATGTGTGTGTGTGTGTGTGTGTGTGTTTGTTTGTGTGTGTGTGTGTGTGTGTGTGTGTGTGTGTGTGTGTGTCCTGGCTACTGATCCCCTCCAGACAGATGGAATGGAAACTGGAGTAATACATCCTCCCTCCCATCACTCCATCTCTGCCTCCATCACAGTCACCAGTAACAACCATGATGGTGACACAGTCACCAGGAACAACCATGATGGTGACACAGTCACCAGGAACAACCATGATGGTGACACAGTCACCAGGAGCAATCATGATGGTGACACAGTCACCAGGAACAACCATGATAGTGACAGTCACCAGGAACAACCATGATAGTGACACAGTCACCAGGAACAACCATGATAGTGACACAGTCACCAGGAACAACTATGATAGTGACACAGTCACCAGTAACAACCATGAAAGTGACACAGTCACCAGTAACAACCATGATAGTGACACAGTCACCAGTAACAACCATGATAGTGACAGTCACCAGCAGGTAACGCAAAAAAATACTCATTGAACTCTTAAGATGACTAGTGAAGAAATCTTATTACCTCTACTACTATTAATACTACTACTATGACGACTACTACCATTACTACTACTATTACTACAACTACTATTACTACTACTATTACTACAACTACTATTACTTTTACTATTATTACTACTACTACTGTTAGTACTAATATATATATATATATATATATATATATATATATATATATATATATATATATATATATATATATATATATATATATATATATATATATATATATATATATATATATATATATATATAGTATATATATAATATATATATATATATATATATATATATATATATATATATATATACATAAATGTATATAGTATATAAATGTATATAGTTGGTGATTGGTAATGAGATTATTCCCAGGAAAATACTGGTGGTAATTAGACTGATTAACTTCTTAATAAGTTTCTTGACATCAAAGGAGAGAGAAAGAGAGAGCGAGAGAGAGAGAGAGAGAGAGAGAGAGAGAGAGAGAGAGAGAGAGAGAGAGAGAGAGAGAGAGAGAGAGAGAGAGAGAGAGAGAGAGAGAGAGAGAGAGAGAGAGAGAGAGAGAGAGAGACTGAGAGAGAGCAATGAGAACACCATATTTACCCTGCTATAAATGATCCTCGTCCTCACTTGTTAAACCCACTGGTACCACTGGCACCACCAATGTTACCACTCATACCACTGGTACCTCTGGAACCACTGGTACCACTGGTTCCACTGGCACCACTGGTACCACTCACATCGCTGGTACCACTGTATCACTGGCACTACTGGTACTACTGTATCACTGGCACCATTAGCACACTGGCACCACTGACACAGTGGCACACCGGCACCACTGGCACCACTGGCACACTGGCACAAGTTGCACCACTGCCACTACTGGCACACTGACAACACTGACACCACTGCCACCAGTGGCACCAGTAGCACCACTGCCACCACTGACACCACTTGCACTGGCAACATTGATACCATTGGCACCACTGCCACCACTGGCACCAATGTAAAAGGCAGCCGCTAGAGGTTAAAAGGACATTTCTCCTGAGTTATGACCGTCTCTCCGATGTTGTGTGTGTGTGTGTGTGTGTGTGTGTGTGTGTGTGTGTGTGTGTGTCTAGAAGGGGGCCATACAATGGGTTTTTTCCAAATTTGCATATCAGTGTAGATATGTCTTCCGAAATTCTACTCTGATATTAATTTTTTCAGTCTGTCTCTCTGTCTCTTTCTGTCTGTCTGTCTGTCTGTCTGTCTGTCTCTCTCTCTCTCTCTCTCTCTCTCTCTCTCTCTCTCTCTCTCTCTCTCTCTCTCTCTCTCTCTGTCTCTCTCTCTCTCTGTCTGTCTCTCTCTCTCTGTCTCTCTCTCTCTTTTTTATTATTATTATTATTAGTTACTATTTTTTGGTATTATTATATGAAAAAAACATGGGAAGCGCTAAATCCGTAAGGGCCACAGATATCCTGAAGGAATAGAACTCCGAGGAAGAGAGCGGCTTCGATTCCTTGGATCAAGAGCCCTTCACCAGCATCAAAGTATGAGTGTTCCGGTGTATGAGACACCAAGTATGAGTGTTCCAGTGTATGAGACACCAAGTATGAGTGTTCCAGTGTATGAGACACCAAGTATAAGTGTTCCAGTGTATGAGACACCAAGTATAAGGGTTACAGTGTATGAGACACCAAGTATAAGTGTTCCAGTGTATGAGACACCAAGTATGAGTGTTCCAGTGTATGAGACACCAAGTATGAGTGTTCCAGTGTATGAGACACCAAGTATAAGGGTTCCAGTGTATGAGACACCAAGTATGAGTGTTCTAGTGTATGAGACACCAAGTATAAGTGTTCCAGTGTATGAGACACCAAGTATGAGTGTTCCAGTGTATGAGACACCAAGTATGAGTGTTCCAGTGTATGAGACACCAAGTATGAGTGTTCCAGTGTATGAGACACCAAGTATGAGTGTTCCAGTGTATGAGACACCAAGTATGAGTGTTCAGTGTATGAGACACCAAGTATGAGTGTTCCAGTGTATGAGACACCAAGTATGAGTGTTCCAGTGTATGAGACACCAAGTATGAGTGTTCCAGTGTATGAGACACCAAGTATAAGGGTTCCAGTGTATGAGACACCAAGTATGAGTGTTCCAGTGTATGAGACACCAAGTATGAGTGTTCCAGTGTATGAGACACCAAGTATAAGGGTTCCAGTGTATGAGACACCAAGTATAAGGGTTCCAGTGTATGAGACACCAAGTATGAGTGTTCTAGTGTATGAGACACCAAGTATGAGTGTTCCAGTGTATGAGACACCAAGTATAAGGTTCCAGTGTATGAGACACCAAGTATGAGTGTTCCAGTGTATGAGACACCAAGTATGAGTGTTCCAGTGTATGAGACACCAAGTATAAGGGTTCCAGTGTATGAGACACCAAGTATGAGTGTTCCAGTGTATGAGACACCAAGTATGAGTGTTCCAGTGTATGAGACACCAAGTATGAGTGTTCCAGTGTATGAGACACCAAGTATGAGTGTTCCAGTGTATGAGACACCAAGTATGAGTGTTCCAGTGTATGAGACACCAAGTATGAGTGTTCCAGTGTATGAGACACCAAGTATGAGTGTTCCAGTGTATGAGACATCAAGTATGAGTGTTCCAGTGTATGAGACACAAGTATGAGTGTTCCAGTGTATGAGACACCAAGTATGAGTGTTCCAGTGTATGAGACACCAAGTATGAGTGTTCCAGTGTATGAGACATCAAGTATAAGTGTTCCAGTGTATGAGACACCAAGTATGAGTGTTCCAGTGTATGAGACATCAAGTATGAGTGTTCCAGTGTATGAGACACCAAGTATAAGGGTTCCAGAGTATGAGTTAACGCTTCTAAAGAGGTTTGAATGATTTAGGTTCTTTAAGGAGATTCAGCGCCTTCCACATTGATTTTCAGTAAGATAATATATGACAGAGAGAGAGAGAGAGAGAGAGAGAGAGAGAGAGAGAGAGAGAGAGAGAGAGAGAGAGAGAGAGAGAGACAGACAGACAGACAGACAGACAGACAGTCAGACAGACAGACAGACAGATTCTATTTGTAAATAATTTACAATATTTGCAGATAATTTACAACATATGTAAATGAAAGAGTGACTTTGTCCATCGAAATTTTCCAGATTGTTGTTTAGTTTACATTCGCTTTAAAGAGAGCAATTTGTACGTTGTATTGTCATTAGGTTAATTAGCTTCCCGGTGTTGTTTTTCAGCTGGTATTAATTACGTCGTCAGGTACGGCAATGATAATTACTCTGAAGTGGGGGAAACATTTCTCTGAATAATTAGCTCTCTCCTTTCTCTCTCTCTCTCTCTCTCTCTCTCTCTCTCTCTCTCTCTCTCTCTCTCTCTCTCTCTCTCTCTCTCCCTACCTTCCTACCTAGACGGGACCCCTGGGATGCCATGCTGTCAGCTGAGCCAGCCACCACAGACTTTCTGTTTCTTTAGATCTCTGTGAATATCGTCCCCCCCCCCCTCCGTGGAGGAAGGTGACATGGTCGTCCAGTCATTTTCAGTGCCAGTTGTGTCACTTTCAAAGCAGCAGCAACAGCAGCACCATCACTCTACCTCCCTGATTCAGGTCACTTTCACTCTCATCCTTCATGATATGAAGCCAGCTTACCTATTTTACACCTACCAGGCCAGAATATAAGGTATATTTTACACTTCACAGGGCAGAATATAAGGTATATTTTACACTTCACAGGGCAGAATATAAGGTATATTTTACACTTCACAGGGCAGAATATAAGGTATATTTTACACTTCACAGGACAGAATATAAGGTATATTTTACACTTCACAGGGCAGAATATAAGGTATATTTTACACTTCACAAGGCAGAATATAAGGTATATTTTACACTTCCAGCAGATAGGCAGAATATAAGGTATATTCTACATACAGGGAGTTAATAAAGTATACTCTTCGTTCCAGGGTATAATCGTCAATTTACTATATCGTTTCCATATAGCTTTGTCAAGGTAATGGATCGTTTAACCTGAAGTGTTTAGCAGATAGATACGTAGGTAACAGTGTTTAAGCAAGGATAAAGAAGTTTTTTTTTGCATTTATGGATTTGGAAAAGGCACGTGAAAGGGGTGGATAGGGGAGCAACGTGGGGTGTTTATCCTATCAGTGGTCGACTACCTGTCGTGTTCTTGCCTCTAACCAGACCTTCAACATAGCTATCCAACCAGACCTTCAACATAGCTCTCCAACCAGACCTTCAACATAGCTATCCAACCAGACCTTCAACATAGCTCTCCAACCAGACCTTCAACATAGGTATCAACCAGACCTTCAACATAACTCCAACCAGACCTTCAACATAGCTATCCAACCAGACCTTCAACATAGCTATCCAACCAGACCTTCAACATAGCTATCCAACCAGACCTTCAACATAGGTATCCAACCAGACCTTCAACATAGCTATCCAACCAGACCTTCAACATAGCTATCCAACCAGACCTTCAACATAGCTATCCAACCAGACCTTCAACATAGCTATCCAACCAGACCTTCAACATAGCTATCCAACCAGACCTTCAACATAGCTCTCCAACCAGACCTTCAACATAGCTATCCAACCAGACCTTCAACATAGCTATCCAACCAGACCTTCAACATAGCTATCCAACCAGACCTTCAACATAGCTCTCCAACCAGACCTTCAACATAGGTATCCAACCAGACCTTCAACATAGCTATCCAACCAGACCTTCAACATAGCTCTCCAACCAGACCTTCAACATAGCTATCCAACCAGACCTTCAACATAGCTCTCCAACCAGACTTTCAACATAGCTATCCAACCAGACCTTCAACATAGCTATCCAACCAGACCTTCAACATAGCTATCCAACCAGACCTTCAACATAGCTATCCAACCAGACCTTCAACATAGCTATCCAACCAGACCTTCAACATAGCTATCCAACCAGACCCACTATATAGTCATCCTCGGGTAAGTCATTTACACACACACCCTTGCCATCTCTCTGGTCAGAGACCGAGGCCTGGAGGCCATGAGCCTTGGAAGAATCCACAGATGAGTGAACACAAACATCACCCCTTCCTCCCACACACACACACTAAATGCATATTTGACTCGATTTACAAGGGAGTTGAGGCGCCAGAGTGGCGGTCCATCAAACTGCCTGTACGTGCACCGCTGTAAAAGGTTTACCGTGTAAAATATATATACACATATTAATATTTCAGCCTGGTCAATAAAGAGCATCAGAGCTTGTAGCGTTTGCTGTGGTAGGGTCACCCTGCATACACTCACTAATACAACCCAACTTTCTATTCGCCAGAGATATATACAATACCGACAGCTTGGTGAATAAGACACATGTGTAACACCTGGGTGTTTTTTACTGAGAGACGTTTCGACAACTCCGCAAGTTTTTTTTTATTTGATCTAACACTGACGCATTAGGAAGGAGATTTTTTTATAGAGGAGGCAGTTGTAGAAGTGATCACATGTGGGCGGGGCCCACTAGAGGAAGGAGGTCATGCCTCTGCTCAAAAATTTACCATTGTAGCTGTAGAAGATATTCTTTTTACCAAGACTCCACTGTGTTGTGTGTTAGACGAGGAACACACACACACACACACACACACACACACACACACACACACACACACACACACACACACACAAGCAGACCTACCAGCTTCTTACACAAGACTCTACATTAACTACTGCAGCTGCCCACAATGTTTAACACCTACGTATATCCTAAAAAAAAACTGAGTCACCTTTTTTTACGCATCTCGCTGCGTATTTTTCAGTCAATGGGAAGAAACAAAACACACGCGGTATGCGGTTATTATGAAGCAGCCAGTTACTACAAAGTTGGTGGTTCTATTGAAATTGATTTCCCGAACCGCAGTTTCCAAACAGAAGCCATTTCACGTTCAGAAATTATATAATATTATTCTAGTTAGTCGGTAAACGTACTTATCAGACCCATTCCAACTTGTGTTGACACTAATGACGTCCTTGATGACAGAGAAAACGTTGTAGTATTAGACACTCTTGCAACATCTGGAAACCTTTGCACAATGAACATTTCCCAATGCTGCAAAAAGTGTCTAATGCTTCAACGTTTGAGTTTTTTAAACCACTTATATCAGAGAGAATGCGGTAATCCTAGCCACGGCTTCGCTATCCCGTCGGCCAGGTCCTCGCTTCACAATTCCTTTGAGCAGGATAATGATAAACTCAGTGGAGTCTGAACCCATTACTGCGGCACTCGTGTGTCAACCCTCTTTAAAACTCTCCTTCATACTTATTGTTCTCGCTTCTCTTGCCCCAGAGGGCAAGAGGGTGACGGGAAACTTTCTTTCCTTTAAAATTTCCTTCCAGCTTTGACCGGCGCGTTCCCCAGACACCCGAGGAAGCTGGGCTCAAAAAAACGTAAGCTTTGGTGGCCCTCAGCAACTAAGTTTCAGTGGCCCTTAACAACTAAGTTTCAGTGGCCCTCAACAACTAAGTTTCAGTGGCCCTCAACAACTAAGTTTCAGTGACCATCAACAAATAAGTTTTAGTGGCCCTTCACAACCTCTTCGACGACACAGTGTGTCTTGTTGTATCCCTCGGTAAAGCCAGCACACCTGCCGTTGCTAAGATACCTTGCATCTTGAATGCTTTCTGTGTACACCTCTCTCCTCCCCTGGCACTCCAGAACGTCGTCTGCAACCTTCTGAAATCATGCTCCTGATGCGTGAGGGCAAAAATCCTCGTCTTCCTCTTTGCCTGCTTTATTCCCTTCTTTCTTACTGTCCTCTTCAATACACATCAACCTGCTTGAAAAGGTATGCTTAAGAAGACGTTTCGGTCTATCGTGGATCATAACCAAGTCTATGACGGACCAAAACGTCGCCTAAAATATCTTCTTCGATTTGTGGGTTAATCGTGAATTGTGGAAGTGTGGACTGGGAAGCACCGGAGAACGTGGTAAAGAGAAACTGTATGGAAAGGAAATCTTTATACTAGCGACATTTCGCCCTGCGTAGAGCATCATCAAGTTACTCCTTGTTAAAGTCCTACACTGAGAGAAACATTGGCATAATACAACGTAGATTAAATATTCGTCATGTACGTTTCGCTCATCCATAACCCACGAGTGTACTCACGACCACTGGGGGAAAAAATTCATGCACGCGTAGTGGTAAGACACATATGTAACAGTTAGGCATCTTTATTCCGAAACGTTTCGCCCACACAGTAGACTTCTTCAGTCGAGTAGAGGCAGCAGAAGCTGTAGAGATGTAAAGACGATGTAATCAGTCCATCACCCTTGACGACGTAGTTTTGAGGTGGTCAGTCCCTCAGCCTGAGAGACTGATTACATCGTCTTTACATCCCTACTGTTTATGCTGCTTCCTCTGTACTCGACTGAAGAAGTCTACTGTGAAGGCGGTATTGTATACTATTATCATATTCATGAAACTTACTTACTTTCTTATTTGTTTATTTTCTTACTGACCTACTCGTTCTACGGAATCTTTTCTCTCTGCAGGTCCAGCAGCCAGCAGTGCCATACCATCTAGTCATCTGGTGTGGCTGGTGTGGCAGAGACTTGCAAGGGGTGAGTCAGTTCATCGCAAGGGCAAGTCAGTTCAATACCGAGGGCGATACTTCGTCTGCTCTCATTGGCTTTGTTTGTGTCCAGTTTCTCTCCAAGTCTCATTACTTCCTCGCTCCTTCTTTCAATATCAGGAGGTGCCGTGCGGTCTGACCTCCATTCAGTTAGTGTGTATGCGTGCTCACCTATTTGTGGTTGCAGGGATCGATTCGTAGCTCCTGGCCCCCGCCTCATTGCTGGTCGTTACTAAGTCCGCTCTCTCCCTGCTTCAAGAATTTTATCGTACCTCTTATGTGTGTATACGCGCGCGTGTATGTGTGTGTGTGTATTCAGGTGTTCGTATTTACGTCTTTGCGTGTGTTTGACCCGTTGTGGTAGCCCCACCTAGCGGGTTTAATTAAATATGGAAACGCAGGTGGGGAAATTAAATAACCCGGTGTGCGATGAGGGCCACGCATGTGAGCGGAACTGGCGCGCAGTGCGCCGCTTGGTTTAAAGGGTAATGCTGCGGGATACGCATCTCTGATTGGCTCTAATCGCCAGCGATTTGTTGTAATGTTGGTAGATACGCATCTCTGATGGATTGCCACCCTGGCAATAGCTGGGGATTGGCTGTAATGCTGCCGTTACGCGTGTGATTGCAATGTTGAAAATGCGCAACTGTAATTTGGATGTAGCTGTGATAGTGGCGGGTGTAGCGTGTCTGGCTAGCCTGAAGGATAGTAGAACACTCTTAAGGTGACTTGAGTGCAATACAACACTCTCTAGGAGACTCGAGTGCAACATTACATCTTGAAGGGACACTCTAGTGCAACAGAACAATTTCCAGAGACACTCTAGTGCAACAGAACACCTTCCAGAGACACTCTAGTGCAACAGAACACTTTCAAGGGACACTCTAATGAAACAGAACTCTCTCAAGGATCCTCGAGTGCATCACGACACCCTCAGAGTGGGACAACTCAGAAGTGAAGTGCACGAGGACAGCAGAACACTCCACAAAGTCATGTTTACAAACATTATTGCCAAAGTTGGGAGGAGAGGACAACTGCTGTGTTCTTAAAACTCACAGAGAAAGAGAGAGAGAGTGAGAGAAGCAGCAGCAGCAGATGGGAAGCTTTCTGCAGTGCAGTGAGCTCTTCGCAGAGCTCATCCTTACAGTGTGATTTCATGAGAGGCAATTCAGAAATATAAACTACTTGTTAATAATATATATATATATATATATATATATATATATATATATATATATATATATATATATATATATATATATATATATATTATTAACACAACGGCCGTCTCCCACCAAGGCAGGGTGGCCCGAAAAAGATAAATTTTCATCATTCACTCCATCACTGTCTTGCCAGAGGGGTGCTTTACACTACAGTTATAAAACTGCAACATTAACACCCCTCCTTCAGAGTGCAGACACTGTACTTCCCATCTCCAGAACTCAAGTCCGGCCTGCCGGTTTCCCTAAATCCCTTCATAAATATTACCTTGCTCACACTCCAACAGCACGTCAAGTCCTAAAAACCATTTGTCTCCATTCGCTCCTATCTAACACGCTCACACATGCTTGCTGGAAGTCCAAGCCCCTCGCACACAAAACCTCCTTTTCTCCCTACCTCCAACCTTTCCTAGGCAGACCTCTACCTCACCTTCCCTCCACTACAGATTTATGCACTCTCGAATTCATTCTATTTTGTTCCATCCTCTCTACATGTCCAAACCATCTCAACAACCCCTCCTCAGCCCTCTGGATAATAGTTTTGGTAATCCCACACCTTCTCCTAATTTCCAAACTACAAATTCTCTGCATTATATTCACACCACACACTGACCTCAGACATGACATCTCCACTGCCTCCAGCCTTCTCCTTGTTGCAACATTCATCACCCATGCTTCACACCCATATAAGAGTGTTGGTATAACTATACTCTCATACATTCCCCTTTGCTTCCATGGACAAAGTTCTTTGTCTCCACAGACTCCTCAGTGCACCACTTATCTTTTTCTCCTCGTTAATTCTATGATTCACCTCATATTTCATAGACCCATCTTCTGACACGTCCACTCCTAAATATCTGAACACATTCACCTC
The DNA here is from genome assembly GCA_009830355.1 of Cherax destructor. Taxonomy (NCBI): domain Eukaryota; kingdom Metazoa; phylum Arthropoda; class Malacostraca; order Decapoda; family Parastacidae; genus Cherax; species Cherax destructor. Next base: position 170,796 of record WNWK01001557.1, read on the forward strand.
CTCCATACTCTCTCTCTTCAATCTGATATCCAATCTTTCGTTACCTATTTTTTTTTTATTCTCATCACCTTACTCTTTCCTATATTCACTTTTAATTTTCTTCTTTTACATACCCTACCAAACTCATCCACCAACCTCTGCAACTTCTCTTCAGAATCTCCCAAAAGCACAGTGTCATCAGCAAAGAACAACTGTGACAACTCCCACTTTGTGTTAGATTCTTTGTCTTTTAACCCCACACCTCTTGCCAACACCCGAGCATTCACTTCTCTTACAACCCCATCCATAAATATATTGAACAACCATGGTGACATCACACATCCCTGTCTAAGACCTACTTTTACTGGGTATTAATCTCCCTCTCTCCTACATACTCTAACCTGAGCCTCACTATCCTCGTAAAAACTTTTCATTGCTTGGTTTTAGATTACTGCTAACCACAACTGCTAAGTCTGTTTTGCATTCAGTTTGAGACCTACAGTGTTTAGCTTATAGTTGGCCTAGTTGCTATAGTTATTTCCTTTATCTACCTCCTATTCCATACATTTGCAACATCTGCCACATTGCCTCCCTATCCACCCTGTCATACGCCTTTTCCAAATCCATAGATGCCACAAAAACCTCTTTACCCTTGTGAAATTAAGACACATGTGCAACATCTGGGTATCTTTATAGTAAACGTTTCGCGAAACGTCTACTATAAAGATACCCAGATGTTGCACATGTGTCTTAATTTCATATTGTCGGTATTGTATACCTGTCTTGTACAACTCTTTACCCTTATCTAAATACTGTTCACCTATATGTTTCACTGTAAACACTTGGTCTACACACCCCCTACCCTTCCTAAAGCCTCCTTGTTCATCTGCTATTCTGCTCTCCGTCTTACTCTTAATTCTTTCAATAATAACTCTACCATACACTTTACCAGGTATACTCAACAGACTTATTCCCCTATAATTTTTACACTCTCTTTTGTCCCCTTTGCCTTTATACAAAGGAACTATGCACGCTGTCTGTTAATACCTTGGTACCTTATGGTGAGCAAGACATGACGCTCTAGTCCACGGGATCACACATTTCTCAAGAATGACGCACCCAGGCAAGCTAGATGTTGTACCCGTTTGCCATGCGGCAGCGCAGGGCAGCATGGGTTCGACTCCTTGGCTATTCGCAGTATTGTTATTGATCAATATATATATATATATATATATAAAATATATATATATATATATATATATATATATATATATATATATATATATATATATATATATATGTATATATATGTCGTGCCGATTAGGTATAACTTGCGATTTTGGCTTAAATAGCAACGTTCTTCTTGCCATATAAGACAAGCGAAAATTTGTGTATGCATTAATTTCGCAAAAATCATTCTGAACCTAACTAAAAAAAATATATTTCATTGTGTTTGTTTATTATTAAATTAATGTTAACGTATCTAAAATATATTTAGTTGGGTTAGGCTAAATTAAATTGCGCTTGTTGTAATAAGGTTAGGTAGGTTTTCAAAGTTTCTTTTGGTACAAAATTATAAATTTTTACATTAACATAATTGAAAAAAATAGATCTTTAAACGTATAAGAGAAAATTTTAGAAAGGACTTTATTTTAAATGAGTTCTTGCTAATTGACCAGTTTTACCTAATCGGCACGACATATATATATATATATATATATATATA
>WNWK01001557.1:177500-262500 GCA_009830355.1 Cherax destructor
AGTCAGGTTAGGTCAGGTCAGATTAGGTCAGGTTAGGTTACGTCAGGTCAGGTTAGGTTAATTTAGGTTAGGTTACGTTAGGTCAGGTTAGGTTAGTTTAGGGTAGGTTACGTTAGGTCAGGTTAGGTTAGGTTATGTTACGTTACGTTAGGTCAGGTTAGGTTAGGTTACGTTACGTTACGTTAGGTCAGGTTAGGTTACGTTACGTTACGTTACGTTAGGTCAGGTTAGGTTAGGTTAAGTTAGTTTAGGTTAGGTTACGTTAGGTCAGGTTAGGTTAGGTTAGTTTAGGTTAGGTCAGGTTAGGTTAGTTTAGATTAGGTTAGGTTAGGTTAGTTTAGGTTAAGTCAGGTTAGTTTAGGTTAAGTCAGGTTAGTTTAAGTTAAGTCAGGTTAGTTTAGGTTAAGTCAGGTTAGTTTAGGTTAAGTCAGGTTAGTTTAGGTTAAGTCAGGTTAGTTTAGGTTAAGTCAGGTTAGTTTAGGTTAAGTCAGGTTAGTTTAGGTTAAGTCAGGTTAGTTTAGGTTAAGTCAGGTTAGTTTAGGTTAAGTCAGGTTAGTTTAGGTTAAGTCAGGTTAGTTTAGGTTAAGTCAGGTTAGTTTAGGTTAAGTCAGGTTAGTTTAGGTTAAGTCAGGTTAGTTTAGGTTCGGTTAGGTTAGGTTACTTTAGATTGTCCTCTATCAGTAAAAATCACTAATTATATCATACCATAATGACAATAAATTAAAAATAAAACGCCAACTGGGACCCACTGTGTGCAGATATTCACTGTCTAAGGCTCATTAAACAGTCACCCATTTGACTGTCATATCAACAGTGACATACAGTAGACATACGTGTTATGATCCATAACACGAACATTTGTGTCATACACAGAGACAGATGTCCACAACTCATACTTACTGAGGATGACTGGATGAGGAGAGAGTGTGTGGACACGGCCTTCATTAAGCGTCCACAGCACCAGTGGCCGGAAACAAGGTGCTTTCAGCCTGGCAACGCCTCCTTCACACCTGGTGCTTGGTGACCCTTCACACCTAGTGTCTGGTGACCTCAAGGCCACCCGTGACCTGACCTTTCGCTTACCTGTCATCGCTGGACATGACGTGACCTCTCCTTCCCTCCCCATATGAATGTATATTAAACGAGCCGGTTTGTGGCTGGTTATTTTTTTATCGAGGACTTGGAAAAACTCGCACGTGAGTGACATGTTGCATTGATGTGTTGATTGTGTTGATCTCTCTCTCTCTCTCTCTCTCTCTCTCTCTCTCTCTCTCTCTCTCTCTCTCTCTCTCTCTCAGAGATGCTTCCTAGCTAATAAAATAATAACGGAACACCTCCGAACTTGGTTGCACCAACCCAAGTTCTTCCTTCGTAACTTATTAAGTCAAGTTATAACTGAACGCAAACTTAAGTAATGCTTGCCACTCGACAAGCTCCCACACTCTGCTTAGATTCCCTTAAAGCTGGCCAAAAGTTAAGGTAATTATGGCCAGAGTAACGTAATGGAAGGCAAGTTCACAGACTTGAGCTTCAACACGCTAATGAGACTTTGGGTACACGCTTTGCCGGGGCAAAATGGAAATACTGTCTTGTTTGGATAAGCCTGAGTGGGATTACCTGTCTTTTTAAGACTATTTCGTAGCTATAAGACTGAGCTATGCTCCCTGTTTTCTTAAAATTGAGTGGGATTACCTGTCTTTTTAAGACTATTTCGTAGCTATAAGACTGAGCTATGCTCCCTGTTTTCTTAAAATTGAGTGGGATTACCTGTCTTTTTAAGACGATTTCGTAGCATTAACCTATTTTCTTTCACCTGTTATATTCTTTACTGGAACAGAAAAATGCTCTCATGGTGTTCCATCTTCAGTGATATTTAGTATTTTCTCTTTATATTATCGTATAAATATCAGGTTGTCATAGGCTCTTCATGACCCGTCTAAAGTATTTCATTTGACACAAAATTTATTTCCCAGTTTTCCAACACTTTTCCAGCACCTTTCCAGCACCTTTCCAGCACCTTTCCAGCAGTTTCAACTCTTCCTGCCTACACACTCGAGGACAGGAATTACCAACCGCTTGTCATTCTAATGGCACTAAAGTTGACTTACGACACTACGGTCATTACTGACTCTGTGTCACCACTCCCATAATGACTAACAACAGGATCATTGGAGAAACCAGGTATAGACACTCAAAAGTCAGATAAAAACATTAGACGTACAAGTTTTATGGGTTCCAATACACACTAAATTTCTCGTTCATGGTAAAGTTGATAAAAAAAATACATTGATGGGTAAAAATTAATATAACTTCGGTATGTCCGTGTCTAGCATTAGGAATAATATTAGGAGAGAAGTAAATAATGAAATTGAATATTATAGGAACGCAGTTAGAAGTCTGAGTAGATCTATAACCCACTATGATAACATGAACGTTGATAAGTATGTTTATGGAGCAACTTGCAATGTGAACACTGACTGATGGTGTAGTGGCCTGGCTTAGGCTTGGTTACAGACTGATGTTGCAGTAGCCTGGCTTAGGCTTGGTTACAGACTGATGTTGCAGTAGCCTGGCTTAGGCTTGGTTACCTTTTACAGCCATCAGCCTAGTCATTACTTATGCTGTAAAGAGATCTTAATCCAAAGAAACCTGACCTCCCCTCCTCTTCCTCGGATCATAGCACATCATCTACCATGCTGTGTCTCAGATCAGGGGATATTTTGGGGGAGTATTATCTCCGAATTTTTCTCCGACCTTTCCAGTCTCTTCCTCCGGGTTTGTCGCCTCACTGTATTAAACTTGTGGTCTGATCTTCATCATTGTGGGTTTTTTCGTAAATTCCTCCGTCCGTGTTTTTTTGTATAGTATTTTTTCGACATTTGTCATTGTTGTATAAATTAGATTCACCATAGTTGAGGGACTGACCACCTCAGATTACATATTCGCGCCTTCCACAGTCTTCAGTAATTATTCTCTGTACTGGACTGATAAATCACCTGTTGGTCGAAACATCTCCAAATTAAAGTTACAAAGTTGCTGTCAATGTGTAATAGTCGTCAACTTCCTGTCGTCAACTTCCTGTCGTCAACTTCCTGTCGTCAACTTCCTGTCGTCAACTTCCTGTCGTCAACTTTCTGTCGTCAACTTCCTGTCGTCAACTTCCTGTCGTCAACTTCCTGTCGTCAACTTCCTGTCGTCAACTTCCTGTCGTCAACTTCCTGTCGTCAACTTCCTGTCGTCAACTTCCTGTCGTCAACTTCCTGTCGTCACCTTCCTGTCGTCAACTTCCTGTCGTCAATTCTCTGTCGTCAACTTCCTGTCGTCAACTTCCTTGCAATTTGTCGTCAATCTTCACTCTGTCGTCAACTTCCTGTCGTCAACTTCCTGTCGTCAACTTCCTGTCGTCAATCCTGTGTCCTTCCTGTCGTCATTTTCGTCACTTCCTGTCGTCAACTTCCTGTCGTCACCTTCCTGTCGTCAACTTCCTGTCGTCAATCCTTCGCTTGTCGTCACCTTCCTGTCGTCAACTTCCTGTCGTCAACTTCCTGTCGTCAACTTCCTGTCGTCAACTTCCTGTCGTCAACTTCCTGTCGTCAACTTCCTGTCGTCAATTCCTGTCGTCAACTTCCTGTCGTCAACTTCCTGTCGTCAACTTCCTGTCGTCAACTTCCTGTCGTCAACTTCCTGTCGTCAACTTCCTGTCGTCAACTTCCTGTCGTCAATCCTGTCGTCACTTCCTTCGTAATTCCTGTGTCAATTCTGGTCAATTCTTCCGACAATTGAGATTAATTACTTGTCGCTCATCGTTTTTCTGGTGAATGTTTAGAAATTATAATTTTCTTGCACGTGTGTTAAAAAGTTAAATTTTCTTGACTTGTGTTAAATTTTCTCTGTTTTGTTTTGGTTTCTGTTTTTGTAAGCTAACCTTTTCTTATTTTTTAATCCCTCAGCGTTTCTATTAGCCCGTTTTCTTCCCGTTTTATCCTGTTTCCTCCTTTTGGTCTCTTCTTCTGTTTCCTTCTGTTGGTCTTCGTCTGTTTCCTCCTGTTGGTCTTCTGTTTCCTCCTGTTGGTCTGTTCTTCTGTTTCCTCCTGTTCGTCTGTTCTTCTGTTTTCTCCTGTTGATCTTTCTGTTATTCTGTCTCTTCCTGTTGTTCTATCTGTTATTCTGTCTCCTCCTGTTGTTCTATCTATTATTCTGTCTCCTCCTGTTGTTCTATCTGTTATTCTGTCTCCTCCTGTTGTTCTATCTGTTATTCTGTCTCCTCCTGTTGTTCTATCTGTTATTCTGTCACATGTTGTTCTATCTGTTATTCTGTTTCCTCCTGTTGGTTAATCCTGAGTCATGAAATATTTGGATCCTTTCTCCAGGTCGTCAGTAGCGAAGCCTGGCCAAGCCTGGCCAAGCCTGACCAAGCCTGGCCAAGCCTGGCCAAGCCTGACCAAGCCTGACCAAGCCTGGAAACCTGGTAAAGCTTGGACAATCCTGGCAAAGCCTGGTCAAGCCTGACCAAGCCTGGTCAAGCCTGGTCAAACGTGGCCAAGCCTGGTCAAACCTGGCCAAACCTGGCCAAGCCTGGTTAAACCTGATCAATCCGGACGAATTAATAACCTCAGAGCAAATCCAAATTGGGATTAATTTCCCACAATGCAGGAGGGATTTCCTGGGGGATTTATTTTTCCTTGAAGAGGTAGGGGAGGTTGGTTGGTTAAGGGATTTCCTAGAGTGGGGAGAGCGTGTTAAACCGTGTGTGTGTGTGTGTGTGTGTGTGTGTGTGTGTGTGTGTGTGTGTGTGTGTGTGTGTGTTTTATGGAGGGGGAGGGTATTAAACCGTGTGTGTGTGTATTTATGGAAGAGAAGGGGTTAAACTGTGTGCGTGTGTTTGTGGAGGGGGGTGGGGGTTAAACCATGTGTGTGTGTTTATGAAGGGGGTGGGTGTTAAACCGTGTGTGTGTGTGTGTTTATGGAGAGAGGAAGGGGGTTAAACCGTGTACTCACCTAATTGTACTCACCTAATTGTGGTTGCAGGGGTCGAGACTCAGCTCCTGGCCCCGCCTCTTCGCTGTCCGCTACTGGGTCTCTGCTCTCCCTGCTCCATGAGCTTTATCATACCTCGTCTTAAAACTATGTATGGTTCCTGCCTCCACTATATCTTTCTCTAGACTATTCCACTTCCTGACTACTCTGTGGCTGAAGAAATGCTTCCTAACATCCCTTTGACTCATCTGAGTCTTCAACTTCCAGTTGTGTCCCCTTGTTTCTGTGTTCCCTCTCTGGAACATCCTGTCACTGTCTACCTTGTCGATTCCCCGCAGTATTTTGTATGTCGTTATCATGTCTCCTCTGACCCTTCTTTCCTCCAGTGTTGTTAGTGTGTGTGTGTGTGTGTGTGTGTGTGTGTGTGTGTGTGTGTGTGTGTGTGTGTGTGTGTTTATGGAGGGGGAGGTTGTTAAACCGTGTGTGTGTTTATGTGGGGGAGGGGGTTGATTAGGATGAGGATAGGCTCAACCCTTCGTTCGTGAAGGTGTGTGGAGGTGCTCTGGGTTTGGTATACCTGGAGGGTATACCTGGAGGGTGTTCCAAGGGTCAACGCCCCGCGGCTCGCTCCATGGCCCGGGGATTTAGTTTTAAGATAACTGGAGCTGAGATATTTTTGCGAACTGTTGAGGTGAACGCTCTCTCTCTCTCTCTCTCTCTCTCTCTCTCTCTCTCTCTCTCTCTCTCTCTCTCTCTCTCTCTCCTCTCTCCTCTCGTCTCTCTCTCTCTCTCTCTCTCTCCCGTCTACCTTCCAGTTGGTGTTTTTTTCATATCACATGTTACCCAAGCACCGGTGCAATCGAGAGTGGAGACAACCAGAGACCGAGGCAACAAACCGAGAGAACCGAGACGAGACCAACCAGAGACCGAGACCAACCAGAGACCGAGACCAACCAGAGACCGAGACCAACCAGAGACCGAGACCAACCAGAGACCGAGACCAACCAGAGACCGAGACCAACCAGAGACCGAGACCAACCAGAGACGGAGACCAACCAGAGACCGAGACCAACCAGAGACCGAGACCAACCAGAGACCGAGACCAACCAGAGACCGAGACCAACCAGAGACCGAGGCCAACGAGAGACGGAGACCAACCAGAGACCGAGACCAACAAGAGACCGAGACCAACCAGAGACCGAGACCAACGAGAGACCGAGACCAACGAGAGACCGAGACCAACCAGAGACCGAGACCAACCAGAGACCGAGACCAACCAGAGACCGAGACCAACCAGAGACGAAGACCAACCAGAGACCGAGACCAACCAGAGACCGAGACCAACCAGAGACCGAGACCAACCAGAGACCGAGACCAGCCAGAGACCGCGAACACCTCTGAATAAAAGTCACAAACCCACATTCGCTCCTTTACGGACCGAAATGTGGTCAAACATTCCCTTCCGCGACGTTTCGTTGTGCGAAACAAGTTAATTTCAGCGAACTTTTACTTACAAATTCTTTTTGTTTGTGTGGTATTTGCAGAGCCGCTGAAACTCCCGCTGGCAACACTCAATTCTCTGTATGCAAATCTGGGTTCGCTCCCTGACCGGTCAGGTTGTTGGTGTTGGCGTGGCACTGGAACACAAACAAGGCAATTTACCTAGAGACAAGGGTAACGATGTGTCCTCCCACAGGGAGTTTTCCTGGTGGGGCGAGTCGCAAGGTAAAGCTGCCAGTGTTGTTGGAAATTGTTGTGTTGTGTGTTTGCGTGTGTTGCGTTGTGTTGTGTTGTGTTGCGTTGTGTTGTGTGTGTGTTGCGTTGTGTTGTGTTGTGTGTGTTGCGTTGTGTTGTGTTGTGTTGTGTGTGTTGCGTTGTGTTGTGTTGTGTGTGTTGCGTTGTGTTGTGTTGCGTTGTGTTGTGTGTGTGTTGCGTTGTGTTGTGTTGTGTTGTGTGTTGCGTTGTGTTGTGTTGTGTTGTGTGTGTGTTGTGTTGTGTTGTGTTGCGTTGTGTTGTGTATGTGTTGCGTGTGTGTTTGCTTGTGTTGTGTTGTGTGTGTTGCGTTGTGTTGTGTGTGTTTGTTGTGTTGTGTTGTGTTGTGTGTGTTGTTGTGTTGTGTTGTGTTGTGTGCTTGTGTTGTGTTGGTTGTGTGTGTATGTGTTGGTGTGTGTGTGTGTTGCGTTGTGTTGTGTGTGTGTGTTGCGTTGTGTTGTGTTTGTGTGTGTGTGCTGTGATTTGTGTGTGTGTTGCGTTGTGTTGTGTGCTGTGTTGTTTTGTGTTGTGTGTGTGTTGTGTTGTGTGTTGTGTTGTTGTGTGTGTGTTTTGCGTTGTGTGTGTGTTGCGTTGTGTGTTGTGTTGCGTTGTGTGTGTGTTGCGTTGTGTGTGTGTTTGCGTTGTGTGTTGTGTTGTGTTTGTGTGTGTTGTGTTGTGTGTTGTGTTGTGTTTGTGTGTGTTTGTGTGTGTTGTGTTGTGTTGTGTTGTGTTGTGTTTGTGTGTGCTGTGTTGTGTTGTGTGTGTGTGTGTTGTTTTGTGTTGTGTGTTGTGTTGTGTGTTGAGTTGTGTGTTGTGTTGTGTTGTGTGTTGTGTTGTGTTGTTTTGTGTTGTGTGTTGAGTTGTGTGTTGTGTTGTGTTGCGTGGTGTATTGTGTTGTGTTTGTGTGTGTTTGTGTGTTGTGTTGTATGTTGTGTTGTGTTGTGTGTTGTGTTGTGTTTGTGTGTGTTTGTGTGTGTTGTGTTGTGTGTGTTGTGTTGTGTGTTGTGTTGTGTTTGTGTTGTGTTTGTGTGTGTTGTGTTTATGTTTGTGTGTAACCACAGATTATCAGGAGAAGAGTGGTGGAGCACCTAGAAAGGAATGATCTTATCAACGACGGCCAACAAGATTTCAGGGATGGGAAATCCGGTGACACAAACCTACTGGAGTTCTATGACAGGGTGACAGCAGTAAGACAAGAGAGAGAGGGTTGGGTAGATTGCATTTTCTTGGATTTTAAGAAGGCGTTTGACACAGTTCCACACAAGAGATTAGTGCAAAAGCTGGAGAACCAGGCAGGGATAACAGGGAAGGCACTCCAGTGGATGAGGGAATACCTGTCAGGAAGACAACAGCGAGTCATAGTTCGTGGCGAAGTGTCAGAGTGGGCACCTATGACTAGAGGGGTTCCACAGGGGTCAGTCCTGGGATCGGTGCTGTTTCTGGTATTTGTGAACGACATGACGGAAGGAATAGACTCCGAAGTGTCCCTGTTTGCAGATGATGTGAAGTTGATGAGAAGAATTCAGTCGGACGAGGACCAGGCAGAACTACAAAGGGATCTGGACAGGCTGCAAGGATGGTCCAGCAATTGGCTCCTGGAATTCAACCCCACCAAGTCCAATGTCATGAAGATTGGGGAAGGGCAAAGAAGACCGCAGACGGAGTACATTCTAGGGGCCCAGAGACTACAAACCTCAATCAAGGAAAAAGATCTTGGGGTGAATATAACACCAGACACATCTCCTGAGGCGCACATCAACCAAATAACTGCTGCAGCATACGGGCGCCTAGCTAACCTAAGAACAGCATTCCGACATCTTAATAAGGAATCGTTCAGGACCTTGTACACTGTGCACGTTAGGCCCATATTAGAGTATGCAGCACCAGTTTGCAACCCACACCTAGCCAAGCACGTAAAGAAACTAGAGAAAGTGCAAAGGTTTGCAACAAGACTAGTACCGGAGCTAAGGGGTATGTCCTACGAGGAGAGGTTAAGGGAAATCGACCTGACGACACTGGAGGACAGGAGAGATAGGGGGGACATGATAACGACATATAAAATACTGAGAGGAATTGACAAGGTGGACAAAGATAGAATGTTCCAGAGATGAGACACAGCAACAAGGGGACACAGTTGGAAGTTGAAGACTCAGATGAATCACAGGGATGTTAGGAAGTATTTCTTCAGTCACAGAGTTGTCGGGAAGTGGAATAGTTTGGGAAGCGATGTAGTGGAGGCAGGTTCCATACATAGCTTTAAGAAGAGGTATGATAAAGCTCATGGCGCAGGGAGAGAGACCAGGAGCGGCCAGTGAAGAGGCGGGGCCAGGAGCTATGACTCGACCCCTGCAACCACAACTAGGTGAATACACACACACAACACACACACACACACACACACACACACAATTATTCTCCTCTATTTTCACCAGGAAAATATTTGAAAATCCCGAGGTAATGGGACAAGACTTCCTCTCCCTCCCTCCACCCCCTTCCCCTCGCTTCTCCCCTTCCCTCATCCTCCCTTCCTCCCCTCCCTCCTTCCCTTCCTCCCCCAACCTCCTCCTACCCTTCCTCCACCTCCCTCCTCCTCCTCGCCCTCCCTCCTCCCCTTCATCACCCCTCCTCCCCTTCATCACCCTCCTCCCTTCCTCACCCTCCTCCTCCTCCTCCTCCCTTTCCCCCTCCTCCCTTCCTCCCTCCCTCCTCTCCTTCCTTCCTCCCTCCTCCCTTTCCTCACCCCTCCCTCCTCCTCCCCTTCCTCACCCTCTCTCTCCCCCCTCCATTCCCATCAATCTACCTATGACACATATTTGCTTCCACCATATGTGTCACCTATGTTGTCCCTCAGAGGGTAAAAAATAAGTTGAGCTGAACACTGCGCAAATGAACACATGTTCTGGTGTCCCCCGCATGTGTCCTCCGTATGTGTCCCTCGTATGTGTCCCCCGCATGTGTCCCTCGAATGTGTCCCCCGTATGTGTCCCCCGTATGTGTCCCTCGCATGTGTTCCCCTCATATGTCCTCGTATGTGCCCTTGTATGTGTCCCTCGTATGTGTCCCTCGTATGTGTCCCTCGTATGTGTCCCCCGTATATGTCCTTCGTATGTGTCCCTCACATGTGTTCCCCGCATATGTCCTCGTATGTGTCCTTGTATGTGTCCCTCGTATGTGTCCCTCGTATATGTCTCTTGCATATGTCCTCGTATGTGTCCCTCTTTTATGTCTCTTGCTTGTGTCCTCGTATGTCCTCGTATGTGCCCTCGTATGTGTCCCTAGTATGTGTCCCTCGCATGTGTTCCACGCATATGTCCTCGTATGTGTCCTTGTATGTGTTTCTCGTATGTGTCCTTCGTATGTGCTTTGTATGTATCCAGTACTCTGGTGTGACCCATGACTCAGCCTTGGTGTAACCCATGACCCAGCCTTGGTGTGACCCATGACCCAGCCTTGGTGTGACCCATGACCCAGCCTTGGTGTGACCCATGACTCAGCCTTGGAGTGACCCATGAACCAGCCTTGGTGTGACCCATGACTCAGCCTTGGAGTGACCCATAATCCATCCCTAGTGCGACTCATGACCCAGCTCTGTGTGACCCATAATCCAGCCATGGCGTGACCCATGATCTAGCCTTGGTGTGACCCATAATCCAGCCCTAGTGTGACTAATGACCCAGCCTTGGTGTGACTCATGACTCAGCCTTGGTGTGACCCATGAGTCAGCCTTGGTGTGACCCATGACCCAGCTTTGGTGTGACCCATGATCCAGCCTTCTTGTGACCCATGACCCAGCCCTGGTGTGACCTATGATCCAGCCCTGGTGTGACCCATAATCCAGCCCTGGTGTGACCCATAATCCAACCCTAGTGTGACTCATGACCCAGTCTTGGTGTGACCCATGACCCAGCCCTGGTGTGACCCATAATCCAGCCCTAGTGTGACCCTTTCTTTCACACAAAAACAAACACATATATGTGTCACACTGTGACACAGCTCATGGCAGGAATTATGAACATGGGAGACGAAGAAGAAAAATGGTATTTGGAAGAAAGGAAGAAGGAGAAGAATTGATGAGAATTTATGCTTAGAGAAAGAGAATTGTGGAAAGTGAGAGATAGGAACCTGGAGTTGACGGAGTCTGCCACGAGTGCTGACAGGTGGGAGTGTAAGGTCTTCCATGTGGCAGGTGGGAGTGTAAGAGGTCTTCCATGTGGCAGGTGGGAGTGTAAGAGGTCTTCCATGTGGCAGGTGGGAGTGTAAGGTCTTCCATGTGGCAGGTGGGAGTGTAAGGTCTTCCATGTGGCAAGTGGGAGTGTAAGAGGTCTTCCATGTGGCAGGTGGGAGTGTAAGAGGTCTTCCATGTGGCAGGTGGGAGTGTAAGGTCTTCCATGTGGCAGGTGGGAGTGTAAGGTCTTCCATGTGGCAGGTGGGAGTGTAAGAGGTCTTCCATGTGGCAGGTGGGAGTGTAAGGTCTTCCATGTGGCAGGTGGGAGTGTAAGGTCTTCCATGTGGCAGGTGGGAGTGTAAGAGGTCTTCCATGTGGCAGGTGGGAGTGTAAGGTCTTCCATGTGGCAGGTGGGAGTGTAAGAGGTCTTCCATGTGGCAGGTGGGAGTGTAAGGTCTTCCATGTGGCAGGTGGGAGTGTAAGAGGTCTTCCATGTGGCAGGTGGGAGTGTAAGGTCTTCCATGTGGCAGGTGGGAGTGTAAGAGGTCTTCCATGTGGCAGGTGGGAGTGTAAGGTCTTCCATGTGGCAGGTGGGAGTGTAAGAGGTCTTCCATGTGGCAGGTGGGAGTGTAAGGTCTTCCATGTGGCAGGTGGGAGTGTAAGGTCTTCCATGTGGCAGGTGGGAGTGTAAGAGGTCTTCCATGTGGCAGGTGGGAGTGTAAGAGGTCTTCCATGTGGCAGGTGGGAGTGTAAGAGAGGTCTTCCATGTGGCAGGTGGGAGGTAAGAGATCTTCCATGTGGCAGGTGGGAGTGTAAGAGAGGTCTTCCATGTGGCAGGTGGGAGTGTAAGAGAGGTCTTCCATGTGGCAGGTGGGAGTGTAAGAGGTCTTCCATGTGGCAGGTGGGAGTGTAAGAGGTCTTCCATGTGGCAGGTGGGAATGTAAGAAGAGGTCTTCCAAGTGGCAGGTGGGAGTGTAAGAGGTCTTCCATGTGGCAGGTGGGAATGTAAGAAGAGGTCTTCCAGGTGGCAGGTGGGAGTGTAAGAAGAGGTCTTCCAGGTGGCAGGTGGGAGTGTAAGAAGAGGTCTTCCAGGTGGCAGGTGGGAGTGTAAGAAGAGGTCTTCCATGTGGCAGGTGGGAGTTTAAGAGGTCTTCCATGTGGCAGGTCGGAGTGTAAGAAGAGGTCTTCCATGTGGCAGGTGGGAGTGTAAGAAGAGGTCTTCCAGGTGGCAGGTGGGAGTGTAAGAAGAGGTCTTCCATGTGGCAGGTGGGAGTGTAAGAAGAGGTCTTCCATGTGGCAGGTGGGAGTGTAAGAAGAGGTCTTCATGGTGGCAGGTGGGAGTGTAAGAAGAGGTCTTCCATGTGGCATGTGGGAGTGTAAGAAGAGGTCTTCCATGTGGCAGGTGGGAGTGTAAGAAGAGTCTTCCATGTGCAGGTGGGAGTGTAAGAAGAGGTCTCCATGTGGCAGGTGGGAGTGTAAGAAGAGGTCTTCCATGTGGAGGTGGGAGTGTAGAAGAGGTCTTCCAGGTGGCAGGTGGGAGTGTAAGAGAGTCTTCCATGTGGCAGGTGGGAGTGAAGAAGAGATCTTCAATGGTGGCAGGTGGGAGTGTAAGAAGAGGTCTTCCATGTGGCAGGTGGGAGTGTAAGAGAGGTCTTCCATGTGGCAGGTGGAGTGTAAGAAGAGGTCTTCCATGTGGCAGGTGGGAGTGTAAGAGGTCTTCCATGTGGCAGGTGGAATGTAAGAAGAGGTCTTCCAGGTGGCAGGTGGGAGTGTAAGAGGTCTTCCATGTGGCAGGTGGGAATGTAAGAAGAGGTCTTCCAGTGGCAGGTGGGTGTAAGAAGAGGCTCAGTGGCAGTGGAGTGTAAAAGAGGTCTTCCAGGTGGCAGGTGGAGTGTAAGAAGAGGTCTTCCAGTGGCAGGTGGAGTGTATAAGGTCTTCCATGTGGCAGGTGGAGTGTAAGAAGAGGTCTTCCATGTGGCAGGTGGGAGTGTAAGAAGAGGTCTTCCAGGTGGCAGGTGGGAGTGTAAGAAGAGGTCTTCCATGTGGCAGGTGGGAGTGTAAGAAGAGGTATTCCATGTGGCAGGTGGGAGTGTAAGAAGAGGTCTTCCATGTGGCATGTGGGAGTGTAAGAAGAGGTCTTCATGGTGGCAGGTGGGAGTGTAAGAAGAGGTCTTCCATGTGACAGGTGGGAGTGTAAGAAGAGGTCTTCCATGTGGCAGGTGGGAGTGTAAGAAGAGGTCTTCCATGTGGTAGGTGGGAGTGTAAGAAGAGGTCTTCCAGGTGGCAGGTGGGAGTGTAAGAAGAGATCTTCCAGGTGGCAGGTGGGAGTGTAAGAAGAGGTCTTCCATGTGGTAGGTGGGAGTGTAAGAAGAGGTCTTCCAGGTGGTAGGTGGGAGTGTAAGAAGAGGTCTTCCAGGTGGCAGGTGGGAGTGTAAGAAGAGGTCTTCCATGTGGCATGTGGGAGTGTAAGAAGAGGTCTTCCATGTGACAGGTGGGAGTGTAAGAAGAGGTCTTCCATGTGGCAGGTGGGAGTGTAAGAAGAGGTCTTCCATGTGGTAGGTGGGAGTGTAAGAAGAGGTCTTCCAGGTGGCAGGTGGGAGTGTAAGAAGAGATCTTCCATGGTGGCAGGTGGGAGTGTAAGAAGAGATCTTCCATGGTGGCAGGTGGGAGTGTAAGAAGAGGTCTTTCATGTGACAGGTGGGAGTGTAAGAAGAGGTCTTCCATGTGACAGGTGGGAGTGTAAGAAGAGGTCTTTCATGTGGCAGGTTGGAGTGTAAGAAGAGGTCTTCCATGTGGCATGTGGGAGTGTAAGAAGAGGTCTTCCATGTGGCATGTGGGAGTGTAAGAAGAGGTCTTCCATGTGACAGGTGGGAGTGTAAGAAGAGGTCTTCCATGTGACAGGTGGGAGTGTAAGAAGAGGTCTTCCATGTGGTAGGTGGGAGTGTAAGAAGAGGTCTTCCATGTGGCAGGTGGGAGTGTAAGAAGAGGTCTTCCATGTGGCATGTGGGAGTGTAAGAAGAGGTCTTCCATGTGGCATGTGGGAGTGTAAGAAGAGGTCTTCATGGTGGCAGGTGGGTGAGTAAGATTTCTTGCATGGTAACAAAAGCCAGGGTCTTAGTTATCAAACAAGACAGTAACAAAGACGGGTCTTAGTTATGAAATAAGACGGTATCAAAGCCAGGGAATTAGTCATCTAACAAGACAGTAAGGAAGCCATGGCACTTGTTCTTCCTCCCAAAATTAAGCCTATTAGAGTTTTATCAAGCCAGCTTGATAAAGCTGTAGTTCTTCCTCAAGAACCTGTGACTCCACGAGGCGCTAAAATTCATTTTTTATGATGTTATAGGGTCAATGGTAAGCTACACCGTACAGTATCTTCTTGTTGTGGGGTTATAGGACCACTGATAACTACCACCGTATAATATCTTCTTGTAGGTGGGTTATACAGCCACTGATAAGTTACATCGTACAGTATCTTCTTGTACATGAGGTTAAAGGGCCACCGATAAGTAACACCGTACAGTATCTTCCTGTTGGAGGGTTATAGGGCCACTGATAGCTAACATCGTACAGTATCTTCTCGTTAGGGAGGGGGGTTATAGGGCCACTGATCGAGCCGCGTGCGGGATAGATGAGGCGCAATGTCCGTGTTCCTGGTGGACAGCGATTCTTTCCTAACTTGTTTAATGGGAGATTGTCAGCCGATTACCCATCTTTCCGGGTGAGAATTGAGGCAGCAGCGCACGCACCGCCCACTTCACTCTCTCTCACTCTGAAAGTTTTCAACACTCGCTATTTCCTCCGGCTGACGGAATTGTAGTGTTTTATTGTGAGAAAATCACAACACTGACCCCGCCACCGCCACGACACCCACCACCACCGCCAACGCCACCCACCACCACCAAAACCGCCACCCACCACCGCCACCACCAACAACAACAACACCACAACCACCAACAACAACAACAACACCAAAACCAGTCATCACAACCTCAGTACTAGACAACCTCAGTACTAGACAACCTCAGTACTAGACAACCTCAGTACTAGACAACCTCAGTACTAGACATCCTCAGTACTAGACATCCTCAGTACTAGACAACCTCAGTACTAGACAACCTCAGTACTAGACAACCTCAGTACTAGACAACCTCAGTACTAGACAACCTCAGTACTAGACATCCTCAGTACTAGACATCCTCAGTACTAGACAACCTCAGTACTAGACAACCTCAGTACTAGACATCCTCAGTACTAGACATCCTCAGTACTAGACAACCTCAATACTAGACAACCTCAGTACTAGACATCCTCAGTACTAGACATCCTCAGTACTAGACAACCTCAGTACTAGACAACCTCAGTACTAGACAACCTCAGTACTAGACATCCTCAGTACTAGACATCCTCAGTACTAGACAACCTCAGTACTAGACATCCTCAGTACTAGACAACCTCAGTACTAGACAACCTCAGTACTAGACAACCTCAGTACTAGACATCCTCAGTACTAGACATCCTCAGTACTAGACATCCTCAGTACTAGACATCCTCAGTACTAGACAACCTCAGTACTAGACATCCTCAGTACTAGACAACCTCAGTACTAGACAACCTCAGTACTAGACAACCTCAGTACTAGACATCCTCAGTACTAGACATCCTCAGTACTAGACATCCTCAGTACTAGACATCCTCAGTACTAGACATCCTCAGTACTAGACAACCTCAGTACTAGACAACCTCAGTACTAGACATCCTCAGTACTAGACAACCTCAGTACTAGACAACCTCAGTACTAGACAACCTCAGTACTAGACAACCTCAGTACTAGACATCCTCAGTACTAGACATCCTCAGTACTAGACAACCTCAGTACTAGACAACCTCAGTACTAGACAACCTCAGTACTAGACATCCTCAGTACTAGACATCCTCAGTACTAGACAACCTCAGTACTAGACATCCTCAGTACTAGACAACCTCAGTACTAGACACCTCAGTACTAGACACCTCAATACTAGACAACCTCAGTACTAGACACCTCAGTACTAGACAACCTCAGTACTAGACAACCTCAGTACTAGACAACCTCAGTACTAGACATCCTCAGTACTAGACATCCTCAGTACTAGACATCCTCAGTACTAGACATCCTCAGTACTAGACATCCTCAGTACTAGACAACCTCAGTACTAGACATCCTCAGTACTAGACAACCTCAGTACTAGACAACCTCAGTACTAGACAACCTCAGTACTAGACAACCTCAGTACTAGACATCCTCAGTACTAGACATCCTCAGTACTAGACATCCTCAGTACTAGACATCCTCAGTACTAGACATCCTCAGTACTAGACAACCTCAGTACTAGACAACCTCAGTACTAGACAACCTCAGTACTAGACAACCTCAGTACTAGACAACCTCAGTACTAGACAACCTCAGTACTAGACAACCTCAGTACTAGACAACCTCAGTACTAGACAACCTCAGTACTAGACATCCTCAGTACTAGACAACCTCAGTACTAGACAACCTCAGTACTAGACATCCTCAGTACTAGACAACCTCAGTACTAGACATCCTCAGTACTAGACAACCTCAGTACTAGACAACCTCAGTACTAGACAACCTCAGTACTAGACAACCTCAGTACTAGACAACCTCAGTACTAGACAACCTCAGTACTAGACAACCTCAGTACTAGACAACCTCAGTACTAGACAACCTCAGTACTAGACAACCTCAGTACTAGACAACCTCAGTACTAGACAACCTCAGTACTAGACAACCTCAGTACTAGACAACCTCAGTACTAGACAACCTCAGTACTAGACAACCTCAGTACTAGACATCCTCAGTACAACACAACTTCACATTCTCTCTCACGTCAACAAGTTCAACAAGTTCAACAAGTTCAACATCTCAGTTTCAAAGTTTCTGAACAAATTCTCGTTGTTGGAAGCCTTGAAAGGAATCCTCACTTCCACTAAGACACGAGGCTTCACTTGAAGCCTCTCCACAAGCTCCTGAGGGGTTACTGGAAACCTCACCTCCACCTTTACTCGATACAGGGGGGTCAACTTGGCTGTTAGTGCCAGCCTCAGGCAGTGCAACTTACATACCACAGCCATTACAGACACCATAGCCATCACAGCCACTGCAGCCACCACATCTACTACAGCCACCACAGCCACTACAGCCACCACAGCCATCACTGTCACTACAGCCACCACAGCCACTACAGCCACCACAGCCACTACAACCACTACAGCCACCACAACCACTGGAGCCACCACAGCCACTACAGCCACCACAGCCACTACAGCCACCACAGCCACTACAGCCACCACAGCCACTACAACCACTACAGCCACCACAACCACTGGAGCCACCACAGCCACTACAGCCACCACAGCCACTACAGCCACCACAGCCACTACAGTCACTACAGTCACCACAGGCACCACAGCCACTACAACCATCACAGCCACCACAGCCACTACAGCCACCACAGCCACCACAGCCACTACAACCATCACAGCCACCACAGTGACTACAACCATCACAGCCACCACAGCCACTACAGCCACCACAGCCACTACAATGATCACAGACACCACAGTCACTACAGCCACCACAGCCACTACAACCACCACAGCCACCACAGCCACTACAGCCACCACAGCCACTACAGCCACCACAGCCACTACAGCCACCACAGCCACTACAGCCACCCAGTCACCATAGCCACTACAGTCACCACAGCCACTACAGCCACCACAGCCACTACAGCCACTACAGTCACTACAGCCACTACAGCCACCACAGCCACTACAGCCACTACAGCCACAACGGCCACCACAGCCACTACAGTCACTACAGCCACCACAGCCACCACAGCTACTACAGCCCCCACAGCCACCACAGCCACTACAGCCACTACAGCCACCACAGACACCACAGACACCACAGTCACTACAGCCACCACAACCACTACAACCACCACAGCCACCACAGCCACTACAGCCACCACAGCCACTACAGCCACCACAGCAACTACAGCCACCAAAGCCACTACAGCCACCACAGTCACCATAGCCACTACAGTCACCACAGCCACTACACAGCCACTACAGCCACCACAGCCACTGCAGCTACCACAGTCACTACAGCCACCACAGCCACTACAGCCACTACAGCCACCACAGTCACTACAGCCACCACAGCCAGTACAGCCACCACAGCCACCACAGCAACCACAGCCACCTCAGCCACCACAGAAACTACAGCCACCACAGCAACTACGACCACCACAGCCACCACACCACCACAGCCACTACAGACACCACAGCCACTACAGCCACCACAGTCACTACAGCCCTAACAGCCACCACAGCCACTACAGCAAACGCAGCCTCCACAGCCACTACAACCACCACAGCTAATACAGCCACCAGTCACTACAACCACCACAGTTACTACAGCCACCACAGCCACTACAGCCACCACAGCCACCACAGCCACTACAGCCACCACAACCACCACAGCCACCACAGCCACCACAGCCACCACAAGCACCACAGCCACTACAGCCACCATAGCTACCACAAGCATCACAGTCACCACAGCAACTACAACCCCCACAGCCACTACAGCCACCACAGCCACCACAGCCACCACAGCCACTACAGCCACCACAGCCACCACATCTACCACAGCCACCACAAGCACCACAGCCACCATAGCCACCACAATCACTACAGCCACCACAACCACCACAGCTACCACAGCCACTACAGCCACCACAACCACTACAGCCACCACAACCACTACAGCCACTACTGCCACCACAGCCACCACAGCCACCACAGCCACTACAGCCACTACAGCCACCACAGCCTCTACAGCCACTACAGCCACTACAGCCACTACATCCACCACAAGCACCACAACCACCACAGCCACCATAGCCACCACAAGCACCACAGCCACCACAACCATTACAGCCACCACAGCCACTACAGCCACCACAACCACTACAGCCACCACAACCACCACACCACTACAGCCACCACAGGAACTAGTTGTAGAGTCTTGGTCCCTTTACACTTATTGAGTTTTCTCTTAGCGTTATCATGGCGCCCCTGCACAAGACCTGTAGTGTGGACCGGTCCACCCAACACCTGCAAATTCTTCCATGGACCGGTTCACACAAGACCTTCCAACTGTGCTACGGACCAACTACACGACACACAATAGCTCTTTCACGGACCGGTTCACCCAACACCTAACCCTTCCATGGACCGGTCCATGGAAGGGTTAGGTGTTGGGTGGACTCATTTACAAACGAAAAAGCTCTACCCTGCACCTCAGCTTGATAAAGCTCTACCCTGCACCTCAGCTTGATAAAGCTCTACCCTGCACCTCAGCTTGATAAAGCTCTACCCTGCACCTCAGCTTGATAAAGCTCTACCCTGCACCTCAGCTTGATAAAGCTCTCCCTGCACCTCAGCTTGATAAAGCTCTACCCTGCACCTCAGCTTGATAAGCTCTACCCTGCACCTCAGCTTGATAAAGCTCACTCCTGCACCTCAGCTTGATAAAGCTCTACCCTGCACCTCAGCTTGATAAAGCTCTACCCTGCACCTCAGCTTGATAAAGCTCTACCCTGCACCTCAGCTTGATAAAGCTCTACCCTGCACCTCAGCTTGATAAAGCTCTACACAGAGCGACCTGTCGTCTCTATCCTAAGCCAGATTTCTAACCTTCTAAGCCAGTTTTCTAACCTTTTAATCCTAACCTTTCAAGCCAGTTTACTAGGCTTCCAAGATAATTTTCTAACCTTCAAAGCTAATTACTGCCCTTCTGCTAGGTACCATACACCAGCATCGAAAGTTTCAAGCCAATCGGAAGAGACTTTCTCTTTTTTTTTGGGGGGGGGGGGGAGTAAGCCTATCTCAGATGCATTCTCCAGATAGAGGACAGAAACTCACAACTCATAAGTCTGCCAATTGCGCTGAGTGCACCAGTAGATTTTTAAAAAAAAATTTAGGCCTTCCAGAAGAGGCTTAATCAATATATTTCAGGAGGAAAAAAATACTAAATCGTATTGAAAAAAAAATGAAATTCTGGAGCCACAAACAGTAGAGGCTTTCTCACAGTATCTCCTGCAAGCCGAAATCAGGAATGGCTTGTTAAAATTGGTCAAAATAATGGGTACCTTCCCACCCTGATGCTTCCATAAACCTTCCCTTGGTATAGCTCATTAGCTTTGAAAGTTTGATGCCGATTGGATGAGTCGTTCTCAAGTTATAAACGAGAATCTTGGAAGAAGTAAAATAAGCAGGAAAAGAAGATGAAGAAGAAGAAGAGGAAGACGAAAAAAAGAAGAATCTAAACAAAACAAAAAAATTCAAACCATAAACCAGTACAGACCGCTCCACAATAAAGCAAACTAAACTTATAATATCTAAGGGCTTCCAAAAACTCTTCAAACCTTTAAAAAAACCAATAAAACTCCATTAATGGAATGTTCACACACAATACGGGTAGGAACTGTTTTATTTAGAAAAACAGAATTTCCATACATACCATGTACACACACATAATAATATACATGTCACACAGGCCGGGCCAGAACTTTGACTCACCTGCAACCAAATAGGTAGTACACACACACACACACACACACACACAATATATATATATATATATATATATATATATATATATATATATATATATATATATATGTATATATATATATATATATATATATATATATATATATATATATATATATATATATATATATATATATATATATATATATATATATACATATATATATATATATATATATATATATATATATATATATATAATGAAAACTGTCGCTGTCGCGTTAACGGTCCATATAAACAAGTCAACGATTCCGTAGGGTAAAGATCATTCAGTGGCGGAGGAGGTTTGAAGCCGATCGGACGAGGCATTCACAAATCGTGAAAGTGAAATGTCAAATATTTCGATTTTTCCACATTTTTAATGGAAAAGTGAAAATTGGCGAATTGGCTAATCACCCATAAGGCACCTGCACGTGCCGACAGTTCCACGAACTCTCCCCCAGGTACAGCACCCCCGCTGGTGGAAGTTTGAAGCCGATCGGGCGAGGCGTTCTCGAGTTATAGACGAGATAAACAGCAAAGGTGCAAACACCATTTTTTTTTTTCGTGTACAATATTTTGTACCGATTTAAGAGATAAAAAAATTATATTTTGCATTTGGAAGAGAAAACATTCGGGTATACGCTTTGAGGTATCCCTTAAATGCTGGATATCTGTTAAAGGGATACCTGAATAAAGGTATACCTGATTAAAGGTATATCTGTTAAAGGGATACCTGTTAAATGTACACATGTTAAAAGGATACCTGATTAAAGGTATACCTGATTAAAGGTATACCTGTAAAAGATATACCTCTTAAAAAAGATACCTGTTAAATGCATACGTGCTAAAAGGTATGCCTGTTAAAGGTATACCTGTTTAAGGTATACTTGTTAAAAGGGATACATGTTGAAATCGATACCCGTTTAAAGGTACACTTGTTTTAAGAGATACGTGTTTAAAGGTATACCTGGTAAAAGTATATCTGTTTAAAGGGATGCCTTGTAAATGGATACCTGTTGAAAGGGATACCTGTTAAAGAAATACCTGTTAAAGGGATACCTGGTAAAGGGATACCTGTTAAAATAAGCCTCACATTCGGCTCAGGTCTATATAAGGAAGCCTTGCACAAAGTCTATAAAAGAAGAAGCCTCATACTCAAGGTCTTTATAAGAAGGCTTCACACTCAGACAGGGTCTATAAAAGGAAGCCTCACACTCAGCTGAGTGCGAGGAAGCCTCACACAATAAAAGTTTATAAAGGTAGCCTCGCATTCAGGTAAAGTTTCGACCAGAAGCCTCACACTTACATAAAAGTTTATAAAGGAAGCCTCGCACTCATTTAAAGTTTCTATAGCTGAGGCTTCTGCACAAAGTACAACACACTAGGTGAAGGCTTCCAAAACCCCACACTAGGTGGAGGCTTCCAGAACCCATCACTAAGTGGAGACTTCCAGAGTCTCACACTAGGTGGAGGCTTCCAGAGTCTCACACTAGGTGGAGGCTTCCAGAGTCTCACAATAGGTGGAGGCTTCCAGAATTTCACACTAGGTGTAGGCTTCCAGAGTTTCACACTAGGTGGAAGCTTCCAGAGTCTCACACTAGGTGGAGGCTTCAATAAGAAACCTCACACTAGGTGGAGGCTTCAATAAGAAACCTCACACTAGGTGGAGGCTTCAATAAGAAACCTCACACCAGGTAGAGGCTTCAATAAGAAACCTCACATTAGGTGGAGGCTTCAAGAGGAAACCTCATACAAGGTGGAGGCTTCAATAAGAAACCTCACAATAGATGGAGGCTTCAATAAGAAGCCTAACACTAGGTGGAGGCTTCAATAAGAAGCCTAACACTAGGTGGAGGCTTCAATAAGAAACCTCACACTAGATGGAGGCTTCAGGAGCAAGCTTCACCTCTTTCCTCCCTTCCAGGCAGTGCCACATGGCCAGGCAGTGCCACAGGACCAGGCAGTGCCACAGGGCCAGGCAGTGCCACAGGGTCATGCAGTGCCACAATGGCAGGCAGTACCATAGGGCCAGGCAGTGCCAAGAGAAGCACCAGGACCAGGCAGTGCCACAGGGCCAGGCAGTGCCAAGAGAAGCACCAGGGCCAGGCACCAGGGCCAGAGAGCGACAGTGCCACGATGTTCACTGCTTAGCGTCCAAGCGCAGACTACCAGGTCTGGCACTACTACCTCCCTCCCTCCATCCCTACCTTCCTTCCTTCCTTCCTTCCTTCTTTCATCCCTCCCTACCTCCCTTCCTCTCTACTCCCTACCTCCCTTCCTCTCTACTCCCTACCTCCCTTCCTCTCTACTCCCTACCTCCCTACCTCCATCCCTATCTCCTTTCCTTCCTTCCTTCCTTCGTCCCTCCCTCCCTCACTACCTCCATCGTTCCATCCCTACCTTCCTCCTTCCTTCCTTCCTTCCTTCCTTTATCCCTCATTACCTCCATCCCTCCCTCCCTCCCTACCTTCATTCACTCCTACCTTCCCTCCTCCCTCACACCTCATAACCTCACTAAAACATGCTGGGAAACTAACATATGTAACATTAACTCAGACCAGTTCCTGTAGAGGGCGCAATTAATAGCGGTAGAAGTGCCAGACAAACGCCATTAAGAACTGAAAAAAAGAGAAGAGGCCAATTAGAAAGGGAGAGACGCTTCCTCCACAGGCAGAGACGAAGAATCACAGACCTTTCCCCCACAGAATGTGCAGAAAAACTGCTTGGAGCTACAGTCTGGTTGATCAGGTTCTGATCCACCATGTCATGGACCTGGTCATGGGGGGCGTTGACCCCAACACACCCTCCAGGTATAATACTCCAGGTATGGGAAACGTAGAGTTGAGTAGCTCGTTCAAGGCGAGATGGTTATCAGTAAACAGAGGCTAGAGCCTGCAATACCTGCTAGGATGAATGAGTAGGACTGATGAGGCTGTAATCTTTGCTTAGAGGAGAGGGGGATCAGTCACACACACACTCACACTGATAACAGCAGGGAAAAATTAGCATAAGACTGTGGGGTTCAATGAGGGTTCACAAGGCGACTCTTCCTTCAACGAGTCATTAATCACAATGATCATTTAACGACCCCAGTGTTTATTACCCCCCCCCCCTGGTGAACGTGATGTTAAAACATTGAAGATCATCTGCATCTGTCAGCTTATTGTATACCAGAGTGACGTCTACATCACTCCCTCCCTCTCTCTCTCCCTCTCTCCCTCTCTCCCTCTCTCCCTCCCTCCCTCCCTCCCTCCCTCAACAGTTATCCTCCATCTTGGACAAGATAATCATCATTTACTCTTCCCAAGTTATTATACAAGTTATAATCAAGTGAACTTTTTAATTATGAAACTTAAGTTTCTGGTAATTATCATATTAAGGTTTTATTTATAAATTATTGTTATTATTATTATTATTACTATTGTTATTATTATTATTATTATTATTATTATTATTATTATTATTATTATTATTATTATTATTATTTCTATTGTTATTGTTATTATTGATATTATTATTATTATTATTATTATTATTATTATTATTATTATTATTATTATTATTATTATTATTATTATTATTATTATTGATATTGTTATTATTATTATTGCTTTTATTATTATTATTGTTATTATCATTATTATTATTAATAGTAGTAGCAGTAGCACTACTACTACTATAACCACTATTGCTACTACCACTACTACTACTATAACCACTATTGCTACTACCACTACTACTACTATAACCACTATTGCTACTACCACCACTACTACTATAACCACTATTGCTACTACCACTACTACTACTATAACCACTATTGCTACTACCACTACTACTACTATAACCACTATTGCTACTACCACTACTACTACTACTATAACCACTATTGCTACTACCACTACTACTACTATAACCACTATTGCTACTACCACTACTACTACTATAACCACTATTGTTACTACCACTACTACTACTATAACCACTATTGCTACTACCACTACTACTACTATAACCACTATTGCTACTACCACTACTACTACTATAACCACTATTGCTACTACTACTACTACTACTATAAACACTATTGCTACTACCACTACTACTACTATAACCACTATTGCTACTACCACTACTACTACTACTATAACCACTATTGCTACTACCACTACTACTACTATAACCACTATTGTTACTACCACTACTACTACTATAACCACTATTGCTACTACCACTACTACTACTATAACCACTATTGCTACTACTACTACTACTACTATAACCACTATTGCTACTACTACTACTACTATTATAATCACTATTGCTACTACCACTACTATTATACTATTACTACTACTATTCCTAATACAACCAACTACAGAGACAAGTTAGGATAGCTCCGACTCATGGGATCAAGAGCCCTGGCCAGGCCTGAAGGCGCATCAAGCACTCGGGGTTCAATACTCTGGTATTGAACCTTCACTGGATGGTCGATCTTCCCGCAAAACAAGGAGTAAAACTCTCCTTAGTGGCGTCATCAAGGTTCTTGTCTTCCCTCCCACGTCAGAGCCACGTTAAGTTGTCTTGAAGAGGAGGTTCAGAACTTAAGTTCAATCTTGAAGAGGGGGTTCTAGACTTAAATTAAAATATTCAACTTAGCATATATAATGTATATATATATATATATATATATATATATATATATATAAAACAATCCTCCCAGAAGTCACTACTACCACTCCATCCAACAGTACCCTCCTGGGAGCACCGCTGGGTCACAAGGCCATCGACACTGTCCTCAAGGACAAAGTGAATGACTTGAAAAGAATGGAGGAGAGAATAAGTGATCTTGATGCAAATGATGCCCTGTATCTCCTCACAAGGTGTCTTACTATGCCAAGACTCACTTACTTCTTGAAGTGCACACCCTCTTTTGACAACCCAACACTTGACGAGTATGACGCACACCTAAGATCAACCTTTAAGAAGGCACTAAATCTGTCACTAGAGGATCGGCAATGGGAGCAGGCAACCCTCCCAGTGCGACTAGGAGGCATAGGGGTGTGCAAAGGAAGGCAGGTAGCTTTACCTGCATTTCTGTCATCGTGTTTGGCCTCCTGTGGATTAGTCAAGAAGATTGTCCCTGAACGTTTGAGAGGTGTGGTGGGAGCTCAGGACCCCAGGTTCATTGAAGCAGCCGAGCGATGGGACACCTGGCAGACTCCTCCAGTAGACCAACTCCTCCCAAAGAACACAAACAGTCCCACTGGGACAAACCGATCATGCAAAAAATTGCCAACACAATGCTCACCAACGCTTCAGGAAAGGACAAAGCTCGTCTCCTAGCGGTGAAGGCACCACACTCAGAAGATTTCCTTCTAGCTGTTCCCAATTCCTCTCTGGGAACTCGACTCGACCCACAGGCCATTCGGATTGGTGTTGCTCTTCGCCTAGCCGCCCCTATACTCACCGAACATAGGTGTATTTGCGGCAGGGCGACGGCTGATCAATTCGGACTTCATGGTCTCGTGTGTCACACATCAGAAGGAAAGTATGCTAGACATGAGGAGGTCAATGACATCATAAAGACAAGCCTCGCCACGGCCCGTTGCCCAGCTCAACGGGAACCCCAAGTGCAGAGGTCTGATGGAAGTCAAAAGCGTCCTGATGGAGCCACTATGCTACCCTGGAAGGATGGTAAGCAGATTGCTTGGGACTACACCTGTGCTGCCACATTGGCAGACACCTACCTGCCACACTCCGTAGTCGAAGGGGGTGGAGCTGCCAGCCACTGGGAGACCCAGAAGACTCGCAAATATGAAGGCCTTCCCCCTTGCTATAACTTCATCCCAATAGGGTCGGAGACCCTTGGAGCGTGGGGCAAGTGTGCTCTAAAATTTCTCAGAGCTGGGTGAGAAACTCATCATAGAAACCAGGGACCACAGGGCGACCAGCTTCCTCTTTCAGAGACTCAGTGTGGCGATCCAGAGGGGAAATACCTGCAGCGTTCTGGGCACGCGGCCCACTGCCGGGGAGCTGGACGAAGTATTTGACATGTAGCTCTGAGTTGTTATCTATGTTGTTTTACTCCCTATTGTATTCTTGTCAATGTATTTTGTCTTGAAATAAAGTTTGTACAAAAAAGATGGGGTGGTAAGGGAAGTGGAATATTCAAATGGCTTCAGAAAGAAATCTAAATATTCTTCCTTGAAGCCTTTTTATCCACTTCTCCTAGGCAATGGTTCCCACAATTTACACCAGAGGTGGACCCCATCCTATATATATATATATATATATATATATATAGTGAGTGTAAAACGAAAGCCTGTATTTGTTTTACATGATGGTAGGATTGCTGGTGTCTTTTTTCTGTCTCATAAACATACAAGATTTCAGGTACGTCTTGCTACTTCTACTTACACTTAGGTCACACTACACATACATGTACACGTTTATGTATACACACTCATCTGAGTTTTCTTTGATTTTATCTTAATAGTTCTTGTTCTTATTTCTTTTCCTTTCATATCCATGGGGAAGTGTAATAAGAATCTTTCCTCCGTAAGCCATGCGTGTTGAAAAAGTCAACTAAAATGCCGGGAACATTGGGCTAGTAACCCCTTTTCCTGTATAGATTTACTAAAAAGTAAAAGAAGAAAACCGTCAAAGTGGGATGTTTGAATGTGCGTGGATGTTGTGCAAATGATAAGAAAGAGGTGATTGTAGATGTTATGAATGAGAAGAAGCTGGATGTCCTGGCTTTAAGTGAGACAAAGCTGAAGGGGGTAGGAGAGTTTCAGTGGGGAGAAATAAATGGGATTAGGTCAGGGGTTTCAAACAGAGTTAGAGCTAAAGAAGGAGTGGCAATAATGTTGAATAATCAGTTATGGCAGGTAAAGAGGGAATATAAATGTATAAATTCAAGGATTATGTTGAGTAAAATAAAGGTTGGATGTGAAAAGTGGGTTATATATAGATTTTGGGAAAAGTTGAGTGAGTGTATGGGAAGTTTTGAACCAAGTGAGAGCAATTGTGGTTGGGGATCTTAATGCTAAAGTGTGTAAAAATGTTGTGGAGGGAGTAGTAGGTAAATTTGGGGTATCAGGGGTAAATGTAAATTGGGAACCATTAATTGAGCTATGTGCAGAAAGAGGTTTGGTAATAAGTAATACATATTTTATGAAAAAGAGGATAAATAAGTATACAAGGTATGATATAGCACGTAATGAAAGTAGTTTGTTAGATTATGTATTGGTGGATAAAAGGTTGATGGGTAGGCTTCAGGATGTACATGTTTATAGAGGGGCAACGGATATATCGGATCATTATTTAGTTGTAGCTACAGTTAGAGTAAAAGGTAGATGGGACAAAAAGAAAATGGCAACAGCAAGTAAGAGAGAGGTAAAAGTGTATAAACTAAGGGAGGAGGAAGTTAGGGTGATATAAGCAACTATTGGCAGAAAGGTGGGCTAGTGCAAGTATGAGTAGTGGGGGGGTTGAAGAGAGTTGGGATAGTTTTAAAAATGCAGTATTAGAATGTGGAGCAGAAGTTTGTGGCTATAGGAGGGTGGGTGCAGGAGGAAAGAGGAGTGAGTGGTGGAATGAAGAAGTAAAGGTGTGATAAAAGAGAAAAAGGTAGCTTATGAGAGGTTTTTACAAAACAGAAGTGTTAATAGAAGAGCAGAGTATATGGAGAGTAAAAGAAAGGTGAAGAGAGTGGTGAGAGAGTGCAAAAGAAACGTAGATGAAAGAATGGGAGAGGCTCTGTCAAGAAATTTTGCTGAAAACAAGAAAAAATTTTGGAGTGAGATAAACAAGGTAAGAAAGCCTAGGGAACGAATGGATTTGTCAGTTAAAAACAGAGTAGGGGAGTTAGTAGATGGGGAGCTGGAGGTATTGTGTAGATGGCGGGAATATTTTGAGGAACTTTTAAATGTCGATGAAAAAGGAGGCAGTAATTTTATGTACTGGTCAGGGAGGTACAACATCGTTTAGGAGTGAAGAAGAGCAGGATGTGAGTGGGGGGGAGGTGCATGAGGCATTACGTTGAATGAAATAGGGTAAAGCAGCTGGAACTGACGGGATCATGACAGAAATGTTAAAAGCCCTGGGGATATAGTATTGGAGTGGTTGGTATTGTTGTTTAATAAATGTATGAAAGAGGGGAAGGTACCTAGGGATTGGCAGAGAGCATGTATAGTTTCTTTATATAAAGGGAAGGGGGATAAATTAGAGGTAAGACAGAGAGTAGGATTGCAGATGAGCAAGGAGGCTTTAGAGTGAGTAGGGGATGTGTAGATCAAGTGTTTACAGTGAAGCATATATGTGAATAGTATTTAGATAAAGGTAGGGAAGTTTTCATTGCATTTGTGGATTTAGAAAAGGCATAAGATAGAGTGGATAGGGGAGCAATGTGGCAAATGTTGCAAGTGTATGGAATAGGTAGTAAGTTACTGAAGGCTGTAAAGAGTTTTTATGAGGATAGTGAGGCTCAGGTTAGGGTGTGTAGGAGAGAGGGAGATTACTTCCCGGTAAAAGTAGGTCTTAGACAGGGATGTGTAATGTCACCATGGTTGTTTAATATATTTATAGATGGGGTTGTAAAAGAAGTAAATGCTAGGGTGTTGGGGAGAGGGTGGGATTAAATTTGGAGAATTAAATGCAAAATGGGAGTTGACACAGTTACTTTTTGCTGATGATACTGTGCTTATGGGAGATTCTAAAGAAAAGTTGCAAAGGTTAGTGGACGAGTTTGGGAGAGTGTGTAAAGGTAGAAAGTTGAAAGTGAACATAGATAAGAGTAAGGTGATGAGGGTATCAAACGATTTAAATAAAGAAAAATTGGATATCACATTGGAGAGAGGGATTATGGAAGAAGTAAATGTTTTCAGATATTTGGGAGTTGATGTGTCAGCGGATGGGTTTATGAAGGATGAGGTTAACCATAGAATTGATGAAGAAAATAAGGTGAGTGGTGCGTTGAAGGGAAAGAAGGGAATGTACGAAAGTATAGTGGTACCAACACTCTTATATGGGTGTGAAGCATGGGTTGCAAATGCTGCAGCGAGGAGGCGGCTGGAGGCAGTGGAGATGTCTGTCTAAGGGCAATGTGTGGTGTAAATATTATGCAGAAAATTCGGTGTGTGGAAATTAGGAGAAGGTGTGGAGTTACTAAAAGTATTTGTCAGAGGGCTGAAGAGGGGTTGTTCAGGTGGTTTGGTCATTTAGAGAGAATGGATCAAAGTAGAATGACTTGGAGAGCGTATAAATCTGTAGGGGAAGGAAGGCGGGGTAAGGGTCGTCCTCGAAAAGGTTGGAGGGAGGGGGTAAAGGAGGTTTTGTGGGCGAGGGGCTTGGACTTCCAGCAAGCATGTGTGAGCATGTTAGATAGGAGTGAATGGAGACGAATTGTTTTTGGGACATGACGATCTGTTGGAGTGTGAGCAGGGTAACATTTTGTGAAGAGATTCAGGGAAACCAGTTAATTGATTTAGTTGGACTTGAGTCATGGAAATGGGAAGTACAATGCCTGCACTTTAAAGGAGGAGTCTGGGATAGTGACAGCTGGGAGGGACTATTCTCAGCTGTCGTATCTGAGCGCTTCTGCAAAGACAGTGATTATGTATGAGTGTGGTGAAAGTGTTGAATGATGATGAAAGTATTTTCTTTTTGGGGATTTTCTTTCTTTTTGGGTCACCCTGCCTCGGTGGGAGACGGCCGACTTGTTGAATATATATATATATATATATATATATATATATATATATATATATATATATATATATATATATATATATTTTTTTAAAAATATTCTTGCTCTTGTTCCTTTTATTTTCTCTATTGTCCATGGGGAAGTGGAAAAGAATCTTTCCTCCGTAAGCCATGCGTGTCGTATGAGGCGACTAAGATGCCGGGAGCAATGGGCTAGTAACCCCTTCTCCTGTACAAATCTACTAAAAACGAGAAGAAAAAAACTTTATAAAATTGGGTTGTCTGAATGTGCGTGGATGTAGTGCGGATGATAAGAAAGAGATGATTGCCGATGTTATGAATGAAAAGAAGTTGGATGTCCTGGCCCTAAGCGAAACAAAGCTGAAGGGGGTAGGCGAGTTTCAGTGGGGAGAAATAAATGGGATTAAGTCAGGAGTATCTAGAGAGTTAGAGCTAAGGAAGGGTAGCAATAATGTTGAAGGATCAGTTATGGAAGGAAAAGAGGGAATATAAATGTGTAAATTCAAGGATTATGTGGATTAAAATAAGGGTCGGATGCGAAAAGTGGGTCATAATAAGCGTGTATGCACCTGGAGAAGAGAGGAGTGTAGAGGAGAGAGAGATTTTGGGAGATGTTAAGCGAATGTATAGGAACTTTTGAACCAAATGAGAGAGTAATTGTGGTAGGGGACCTAAATGCTAAAGTGGGAGAAACATGCAGAGAGGGTGTAGTAGGTAAGTTTGGGGTGCCAGGTGTAAATGATAATGGGAGCCCTTTGATTGAACTTTGTATAGAAAGGGTTTAGTTATAGGTAATACATATTTTAAGAAAAAGAGGATAAATAAGTATACAAGATATGATGTAGGGCGTAATGACAGTAGTTTGTTGGACTATGTATTGATATATAAAAGACTGTTGAGTAGACTTCAGGATGTACATGTTTATAGAGGGGCTACAGATATATCAGATCACTTTTTAGTTATAGCTACAGTGGGAGTAAAAGGTAGATGGGATACAAGGAAAATAGAATCAGTAAGTAAAAGAGAGGTGAAGGTTTATAAACTAAAAGAGGAGGCAGTTAGGGTAAGATATAAACAACTATTGGAGGATAGATGGGCTAGTGAGAGTGTAGGCAATGGGGTCGAAAATGTATGGGGTAGATTTAAAAATGTAGTGTTAGAGTGTTCAGCAGAAGTTTGTGGTTACAGGCGAGTGGGTGCGGAGGGAAGAGGAACGATTGGTGGAATGATGATGTAAAGAGAGTAGTAAGGAGAAAAAGTTAGCATATGAGAGGTTTTTACAAAGTAGAAGTGATGCAAGGAGGGAAGAGTATATGGAGAGAAAAAGAGGTTAAAAGAGTGGTGAAGCAATGTAAAAGAGAGCAGATGAGAGAGTGGGTGAGATGTTATCAGCAAATTTTGTTGAAAATAAGAAAAAGTTTTGGAATGAGATTAATAAGTTGAGGAAGCCTAGAGAACAAATGGATTTGACAGTTAAAAATAGGAGAGGAGAGTTATTAAATGGAGAGTTAGAGGTATCGGGAAGATGGAGAGAATATTTTGAGGATTTGTTAAATGTTGATGAAGACAGGGAAGCTGTGATTTCGTGTGTAGGGCAAGGAGGAATAACATCTTGTAGGAGTGTGGAAGAGCCAGTTGTGGGTGTAGGGAAAGTTCGTGAGGCAGTGGGTAGAATGAAAGGGGGTAAGGCAGCTGGGATTGATGGGATAAAGATAGAAATGTTAAAAGCAGGTGGGGATATAATTTTGGAGTGGTTGGTGCTATTATTTAATAAATGTATGGAAGAGGGTAAGGTACCTAGGGATTGGCAGAGAGCGTGTATTGTTCCTTTGTATAAAGGCAAAGGGGACAAAAGAGAGTGCAAAAATTATAGGGAATAAGTCTGTTGAGTGTACCTGGTAAAGTGTATGGTAGAGTTATTATTGAAAGAATTAAGAGTAAAACAGAAAGCAGGATAGCAGATGAACAAGGGGCTTTAGGAAAGGTAGGGGTGTGTAGACCAAGTGTTTACAGTGAAACATATAGGTGAACAGTATTTGGATAAGGGTAAAGATGTTTTTGTGGCATTTATGGATTTGGAAAAGGCGTATGATAGGGTGGATAGGGGGGCAATGTGGCAGATGTTGCAGGTGTATGGAATAGGAGGAAGGTTACTGAAGGCAGTGAAGAGTTTTTATGAGGATAGTGAGGCTCAGGTTAGAGTGTGTAGGAGGGAAGGGGACTATTTCCCAGTAAAAGTGGGCCTTAGACAAGGATGTGTGATGTCACCGTGGTTGTTCAATATATTTATAGATGGGGTTGTAAGAGAAGTGAATGCGAGGGTCTTGGCAAGAGGTGTTGGGCTAAAAGATAAAGAAGCAAATACAAAGTGGGAGTTGTCACAGTTGCTTTTGCTGATGACACTGTGCTTTGGGAGATTCTGAAGAGAAGCTGCAGAGGTTGGTGGATGAATTTGGTAGGGTGTGTAAAAGAAGAAAATTGAAAGTGAATATAGGAAAGAGTAAGGTGATGAGGATAACAAAAAGAATAGGTGACGAAAGATTGGATATCAGATTGGAGGGAGAGAGTATGGAGGAGGTGAATGTATTCAGATATTTGGGAGTGGACATGTCGGCGGATGGGTCTATGAAGGATGAGGTGAATCATAGAATTGATGAGGGAAAAGGGTGAGTGGAGCACTTCGGAGTCTGTGGAGACAAAGAACCTTGTCCATGGAAGTAAAGAGGGAATGTATGAAAGTATAGTTATACCAACGCTCTTATATGGGTGTGAAGCATGGGTGATGAATGTTGCAACGAGGAGAAGGCTGGAGGCAGTGGAGATGTCATGTCTGAGGTCAATGTGTGGTGTGAATATAATGCAGAGAATTCGGAGTTTGGAAATTAGGAGGAGGTGCGGGATTACCAAAACGATTGTCCAGAGAGCTGAGGAGGGGTTGTTGAGGTGGTTTGGACATGTAGAGAGAATGGAACGAGACAGAGTGACTTCGAGAGTGTATGGATCTGTAGTGGAGGGAAGGCGGGGTAGGGGTCGGCCTAGGAAAGGTTGGAGGGAGGGGGTAAAGGAAGTTTTGTGTGCGAGGGCTTGGATTTCCAGCAAGCATGTGTGAGCGTATTTGATAGGAGTGAATGGAGGCATATGGTTTTAATACTTGACGTGCTGTTGGAGTGTGAGCAAAGTAACATTTATGAAGGGATTCAGGGAAACCGGCAGGCCGGACTTGAGTTCTGGAGATAGGAAGTACAGTGCCGGCACTCTGAAGGAGGGTGTAAATGTTGCAGTTTTATAACTGTAGTGTAAAGCACCCTTCTGGCAAGACAGTGATAGAGTGAATGATGATGAAAGTTTTTCTTTTTCGGGCCACCCTGCCTTGGTGGGAATCGGCCGATGTGTTAATAAAAAAAAAAAAAAAAATATATATATATATATATATATATATATATATATATATATATATATATATATATATATATATATATATATATATTGTTACAGTGGTAACTAGATAATTCAAATTATTTTCACACCTGTTAAGAATTTAAACTGGGTATATCAATGTATATTTTTGTATCTGTGATTGGTGTGTGTCAGCCAGTGTTATGTTATGGGAGGCAGTGTGGCCTAGCTGGGGTGCTACACAGCCTCGTTGAGTGGCCAGACTCTTCAGACGAGGCCTACCTGCCTTCCCAGGCCTATAGACCTCACCAGGAGTAAATAATATATTGTGTAAATGCTGCCTACCATTTATGCCAGACACACATGCTGCCTACCACTTATGCCAGACACACATGTTGCCTACCACTTATGCCAGACACACATGCTGCCTACCACTTATGTCAAACACACATGTTGCCTACCACTTATGCCAGACACACATGCTGCCTACCACTTACGCCAGACACACATGCTGCCTACAACTTACACAATACACACACACACTACCTACCACTTACACACACACACTACCTACCACTTACACACACACACTACCTACCACTTACACACACACACACACACACACACTACCTACCACTTACACACACACACACACTACCTACCACTTACACACACACACACTACCTACCACTTACACAACACACACACCCAACACCTACCACTTACGCTATAACTAATATAAAGAATCCCACCGCTGCCACCACTTGGGCAAAGATAGATAAAGTTATAAAGTCCACTTAAGTTAGTAACCTTGGCAAGGCTGTGGCAGCCAGAGTCTTCCCACACCTTGAGAATACTTCTCACCCACTATATTGTCCAGCTAGTATTATTATTACTAGTATTATTATTATTAGTAGTAGTAGTAGTAGTATTTTTATTATGATTGTGGTTGTATTATTATTTCTTGTCTATTATTATTATTATTATTATTGTTATTATTATTATTATTATTATTATTATTATTATTATTATTATTATTATTATTATTATTATTATTATTATTATTATTATTATTATTGTCATATTAATATTATTATTTTTATTATGATTGTGGTTATTATTATTTCTTTATTATTATTATTATTATTATTATTATTATTATTATTATTATTATTATGATCATCTCTATATTATTAATATTATTATTATGATCATCTCTATATTATTATTATATTTATTATTTTTTTTTTAATTATTATTACCATCATCATTAGTGAAAAGCGCTAAACGCCTAGGGGCGTCACACACCCTCTTCACAAGGGAAGGCAGACGAGGTTCGATACCCTGATGACACTGCAGTCGCCTCTAGTTCCAGGGATCACGATCCCTCCCCTGCCTCCCCTTCCCCCTGCCTCTCTTTCCCCCTGCCTCCCCTTCCCCCTGCCTCCCTTTCCCCCTGCCTCCCCTTCCCCCGTTCCTCCCTTCTCCCTGCCTCCCAGCCCTCCCTGCCCCCTTCCCCTTACCAACCCCCCTGCACTAACTACCCCTGATGGCCAGTCAATCTCCATTTAACAGGTCAACTAACCCTACCCCCACCCACCCCCCCAAGTTCAATTAAAGACAGGAAGATACCTCCTAAATAAGAGATAAGATGAGAGAAGGAGTGAGAGAGAGA
Organism: Cherax destructor; assembly: GCA_009830355.1. Lineage (NCBI taxonomy): Eukaryota > Metazoa > Arthropoda > Malacostraca > Decapoda > Parastacidae > Cherax > Cherax destructor. Next base: position 212,870 of record WNWK01001557.1, read on the forward strand.
GAGAGAGAGAGAGAGAGAGAGGAGAGAGAGAGAGAAAGGCGAAAAGAATGATTAGATTAAATTTGGAAATAAGGGCTCGTTCTTGGGCCCTGAGAGATAGCTTTAATCCAGCTATAAATACTGGCTCACTTACACACCAGCATTTCCCTTGACGACACAGGACCCACTTTACCCACAGACGGTGTACATATACCAATAATAACAATAATAGAAACAATAGTAACAAAAGTAGCAATCTGCACCGAACAGGTAATTCATATATATATATATATATATATATATATATATATATATATATATATATATATATATATATATATATATATATATATATATATATATATATGCATATAAATGCATGCTAAAGAATTTCTGTCTGTCTGTCTGTCTGCTCTCTTTTCTCTCTCTCTCTCTCTCTCTCTCTCTCTCTCTCTCTCTCTCTCCTCTCATGTCACTTGTCTGGACGGAAATGTGGTGGTAATCTCCTCTCTTCTATGTGCGGGTTGTGTGTTCTTCCAGTCAGGGTATTGTGCCTTATTTTGTTATTTGTCTCGATCATAAGAACCAGCAAAGTTTCTTTACGGTTCATTACCAACACTTTCTCCATCACCCAGCACCACCAACACCACTAACACCACCAGCACACCACCAACACACCACCAACACACCACCAACACCACCAACACCACCAACACACCACCAACACCACCAACACACCACCAACACACCACCAACACACCACCAACACACCACCAACACACCACCAACACACCACCAACACACCACCAACACACCACCAACACACCACCAACACACCACCAACACACCAACACACCACAACACCACCAACACACCACCAACACCACCAACACACCACCAACACCACCAACACACCACCAACACACCACCAACACACCACCAACACACCACCAACACACCACCAATGCCACCAACCCACCACCAACACACCACCAACACACCACCAACACCACTAACACCACCAGCACACCACCAACACACCACCAACACCACCAACACACCACCAGCACACCACCAACACACCACCAACACCACCAACACACCACCAACAACCACCAAACACCACCAACACACACCAACACACCACCAACACACCAACACAACACCACCAACACACCACCAACACACCACAACACCACCAACACACCACCAACACACCACCAAACCACACCACCAACACACCACCAACACCACCAACACACCACCAACACACCACCAACACCACCAACACACCACCAACACCACCAACACACCACCCAACACACCACCAACACACCACCAACCACCAACCACCACCAACACACCACCAACAACCACCAACACCACCAACACAACACACCAACACACACCAACACACCACACACCACCAACACACCACCAAACCACAACCACCAACACACCACCACACCACCAACACCCAACACACCACCAACACACCAACCAACACACCACCAACACCACCACCACACACCACCAACCAAACCACCAACACACCACCAACCACACACCACCAACACACCACCAACCACCAACCCACCAACACACCACCAACACACCACCAACACCACCAACACACCACCAACACACCACCAACCACCAAACCCACACCCAACACACCACACAACACAACCACCAACACACACCAACACACCACCAACACACCACCAACCACCACACAACACCACCAACACACAACAACCAACACACAAACCACCAACACACAACACACCAACAACACCACCAAACACACCAACAACACAACAACAACACAACAACACACCAACAACAACACACCACAACAACAACACAACAACACACCAACAACAACAACAACACAACAACAACACAACAACAAACAACAACAACACAACAACAACACCACAACAACAACACAACAACAACACAACAACAACACAACAACAACAACACACAACAAACAAAACACAACAACAAACAACAACACACAACAACAACACAACAACAACACACACAACAAGAACACAACAACAAAACAACAACACATCAACAACAACAACAACAACACAACAACAACAACACAACAACAACACAACAACAACACAACAACAACACAACAACAACACAAACAACAACACAACAACAACACAACAACAAAACAACACAACAACAACAACACAACAACAGAAAAACAACAACACAACAACAAACACAAGAACACAACAACAACAACAACAACAACAACACAAACAACAACCAACAACAAAAACAACAACACAACAACAACACAACAACAACACAACAACACAAAACAACAACAACAACAACAACACAACAACAACACAACAACAAACACAACAAAAACAACAACACAACAACAACAAACAACAACAACAACAACAAAAACAACAACACAACAACAAAACAACAACACAACAACAACAACAACAACAACAACAACAACAACAACAACACAACAACAACAACACAACAACAACAACACAAACAACAACAACACAACAACAACACAAAAACAACAACAACACAACAACAACACAACAACAACAACACAACAACAACACAATAACAACAACACAACAACAACAACACAACAACAACAACAACACAACAAACAACAACAACAACAACAACACAACAACAACACAACAACAACACAACAACAACAACACAACAACAACAACACAACAACAACACAACAACAACACAAGACACTTTTCAATAAACCTTCCAACACACAATTTCGCAATTTTTAAAAAATCCCCAAAAATATCGCAGCCTCCACCAAATTCTATTTATATTAAAAACAAAAACAAAAACAAATCCTACAGTGAATTTCAACATCAACTTTATTCCATACACGACCCATATTTTGGGTCATTTATGGAAAATTTTGAATCCAAAATGGCTCCCCAAAATTCCCCCCCCTCCCAGGCATGACATAGTTGACACATAGATAATATATATTTTCTTGCGGGGGGAGAGAAAAAATGAATTTGGCTAAAATTTTGATGCTTTTTTTTCCCTCCTCTTCAAAAAATAGAAGGTATAATTTATTCCATTTTTTGGGGGGTAACTTGTATTATCAGACGTCCCTAATTTTTTGACATTTTTTTATCACTTTGTGAAAAGAATTTTGAAAATTCCCAATACTGTCTAGTGTTTTGACTCCAATTATTATTATTATTATTATTATTATTATTTTTTTTTTTTTTATTATTGTTGTTCTTGTTCTTGTTGCGTTGATGTTATTTTTATTATTATTATTATTATTATTATTATTATTATTATTATTATTATTATTATTATTATTATTATTAATATCATTATTATTTACATTCGAGATGTTTAACCAAGATCCAATACACAACAGTCAACTAACAGTTCAGTCTAAACGCACCGTTAGGACAACAGTAGCAACAGGTACTCACGGCGACTTGCCCATTACCTCTGGCCTCTCTCGGGGATCGAAACCGTGTCCCTTTGCTTGTGTGCCGACGGCTTCCACTCCCCAGAGTAGCCTCACCTATACGCCTTGCATGGCGGACCTTCATAAGGGACAAAAACGGAAAGATCTTTGTCCAGGAGCCGGTTCAGGAGAAATTAAATCCCGTGTCACAAGCGGACTGAGTGGGCACTCGTACGGCGCGTGACACCGCGGCCCTATTTAGACGACAACAACAAACACTAGACCACTTGTCTTGAAGCCCCAGACCACTTGTCTTGAAGCATCAGACCGCTTGTTTTGAAACACCAAACCACTTGAAGCCCCAGACCACTTGTCTTGAAGCGCCAGACCACTTGAAGCACCAGACCACTTGTATTGAAGCACCAGACCACTTGTCTTGAAGCACCAGCAGTAGCGTCTGGCCAATTGATAATTAAAACACTAATTTAAAACACCGCTTCAAAACACAGCCTTTAAAACAACGCTTTAAAACAGCGTCTAATTCTTCCTCCGTGAGTTTAAGTCTTGGAGGGAAAAAAACAGGGAATTAATGACTGAAATTGAGGCAGCTTCCCATGTCGACTTTCCATTAAGAAGAAACTCCGAACCGAAGGTAATTATGAAGCAGTGTGCACCTAACTAGCTAAGATGGCCCCTGGGGGATACCTAGCTAGCTAAGATGGCCCAGGGGGATACGTAACTAGCTAAGATGGCCCAGGGGATACCTAACTAGCTAAGATGGCCCAGGGGGATACCTAGCTAGATAAGATGGCCCATGGGGATACCTAACTAGCTAAGATGGTCCCTGGGGGATACCTAGCTAGCTAAGATGGCCCAGGGGGATACCTAGCTAGCTAGGATGGCCCAGAGGATACCTAACTAGCTAAGATGGCCCCTGGGGATACCTAACTAGCTAAGATGGCCCCTGGGGGATACCTAACTAGCTAAGATGGCCCAGGGGATACCTAACTAGCTAAGATGGCCCAGGGGATATCTAACTAGCTAAGATGGCCCAGGGGGATACCTAGCTAGCTAGGATGGCCCAAGGGATACCTAACTAGCTAAGATGGCCCCTGGGGGATACCTAGCTAGCTAAGATGGTCCCTGGGGGATACCTAGCTAGCTAAGATGGCCCAGTGGGATACCTAACTAGCTAAGATGGCTCCTGGAGGATACCTAGCTAGCTAAGATGGCCGATGGGGGATACCTAACTACCTAAGATGGCCCCTGGGGGATACCTAGCTAGCTAAGATGGCCCAGGGGGATACCTAACTAGCTAAGATGGCCCCTGGGGGATACCTAGCTAGCTAAGATGGCCCAGGGGGATACCTAGCTAGCTAAGATGGCCCAGGGGGATACCTAACTAGCTGAGATATCACAGAAGGGTACCTAACTGAGGCAGAGGGATACCTAACTAGGTGAGATATCACAGAAGGGTACCTAACTGATGCAGAGGGATACCTAACTAGCCAAGACAGAGACAGAAGGGTCATACAGCGTCAATACACAGATCTACAGCAGAAACTGTTGCCGCTCACAAAAAAAATAATGAGCAGATTAAGCGAAATAAAAATTAATCCAAGAAACTGGGGATGAAAATACAAAATGCTTTTTTTTCATGTATACAAAAATCTAAGTTTGAAAGTTGTTACTGTGCTGATCTGCTCAGAGGAGAGTCACAGACAGATTGGCAGTAAGTAACGACGTTCAACAGGGAGATTGCCCATCTCCAAGCTGTGAGCTCACATCACTCTGGGGACTTCCTCCTAACAACTCTCATTTCGGCAATGGGCACGTGCCTCGACCCACAGTAAGATGTTATATATCGCTGGCACTGACGTCCCACTTCGTAGGAGTTTCTGAAACGCAGGTGAGACACCAAACTGTTGACTGTATGAAGAACCGTGAGCAATACAGCCCAGGTCAACACGGCTTCACAACAAGAAACCCTTAAATCACTATTATAACAAACCAATAAATTACAACAAACCATTAAATTACAACAAACCATTAAATCACTATGACAAAATTATGAAGACTTGGAAGGAACACAAAATGCTGATGTAATCTATATGGATCTTGTAAACGCAATTAACACTGTCACAAATAAGAGGACAATAGATATAACAGAAAAGTCAGGGAAATGCATATTTAAATGTCTAACACAGATTACAATGAGTAAAGAAAGTAAAGAAGTCAGTACCACAAGGCACAGTTCTCGCGCCATCACAGACTCTCATTCTCACAGAAGACACAGACAATAACACAGACCACACATCTTCACGTCATTTCTTTCAATCAACACCAAATCACAAGCGACGATTCAGTAAGCAGGAAAACTACGCTCAAGTCTTCCTAAAGCCAAATGAAAATAACATGATGTTCACTGGTGACAAATATCAACTGCTTAGGTTTAAGAATGAATGAAGACCTGAGAGTGAGCAGTGTACACAACCCACAGGTTGAAGACTCACTCTCGGCCTCAGTGTTTGTAAACATCTCGCTGGTCCCGTGAATGTTAAACATTCTAAAAAACTCTCGTTGGTCGATGCATGCGCGAGACGAGATGAAATAACTCATCCCAGCATCACAGATGCTTCTCTTCAACCTGGTTGGATCTTCCTCCGGAGGCTGGGCGAGATTTTTATTCGGGGTGGACGGTCGAGTCGCTGATGTGACTCGTTTTCTATTATATTATCATAGGCTATATTATATTTTCAAGCCAGAGTGTGACATAACTAAGCAAGTACGTAAGTTTATTTAGGTATAGTTACACAAATTATCATACATAGTAACACGTGTGTAAATTACCTACTAGGATAACCCCGAAAAAAATCAAGGAATGCTAGGCATTAATTGCTATTTCTTTTGGGTTTTGATGACCTGAGAGTTTACCGCTGGAATACACAGGTACATATGAACGAAGGGAATTAAAAATGAATGTAGATGGAGGTAAACCTCAACGTATATATTCCCAGAGAATGAAAACGAACACCTCAAACCCAGTACGTGGGTTCCTAACCCAGGCTGCTGAAGGGACTGTTGGCTGTGTTGCCAGAAAGATGTGGGGGATAAAACGCAAGACAACACCTCACGATAAGAAGGTTATCATAACAAATAGTGTGAAAAGGATCCCAAGAAAACCAGCAAAGATCTACAGAGAGATTTTGCTTCAGCTGCGTAAATGTTGATTCTTCAACTGTTCAACGAAGGCTTCTTGAAGTGGGCAGAACTGCCAGAAAGTTTTGCAGTTCTGTGGTTTCTAATGCATTATGCTAAAAAAAAGAGCAGCATTCTAGGACCTGTGCACTAAGCACTGACTTCTAGGTAACTCTGATGGATGTTCCAGCATACAAGGAGCTGACCAACATGATGGCTGTGTGAGCCAGGCTTCTCATCTTCAGTTGTAGTCAAGTCAGAGAAAAGGAACGCAATTTTGATTGTGGATTCCCTCGTGCGACGGGGCACTCTCGACAACCTCTTGTTGCTATAGTGTCAGCTGTTAGCAGCAGCAGTTGCAGAAGCAGTTGCAGCAGCGGTTGCAGCAGCAACACCTACAACAACAGCTTCAATAACAGCAGCAGTAGCAGCAACAAGCTATACACTCCAGAACTTACTGGAGTGGAAGATGTGAGAGATACTATGAGATAAACCCAGAGAGAGAGAGACAGAGAAGAGGAGCAGCAGGTCAGTGAGTTCAAGTAAAGAATAGGTATCGGGGATAAGGTAGACCTTTTGTGATGGCTAATGTAGGCCTGCGGGACACAAACAGCCTGGTTAACCAGGAGCTCCATGGGAAAGCCTGGACTCGGGCGGGGATGCGGGAACCCCCCCCCCCCCAAAAAAAAGCAAACCAGTCACAGGCAAAAATCAATTGCAAACTGCAACTCAAAAATTAACGTAACTCCTTAACGTATATATGTGTCCCAATGAAAGTAAATTTCAGAAAAGAACAATTTTTAGGGCAATTGGGTCTAATTGACCAATTAGGCTCATTAGGCATGACATGCATCTATGTTATGCACACGAAAACGAGCACAGGACAGCGCACCTAACTCATAATCACATACAAGCCCCCAAGCTCACTCGTGTCCCCTAAGATCACTCTTGTCCCCTAAGATCACTCTTGTCCCCTAAGATCACTCTTGTCACCTAAGATCACTCTGTCACCTAAGATCACTCGTGTCACCTAAGATCACTCGTGTCACCTAAGATCACTCTTGTCACCTAAGATCACTCGTGTCACCTAAGATCACTCGTGTCACCTAAGATCACTCGTGTCACCTAAGATCACTCGTGTCACCTAAGATCACTCGTGTCCCCTAAGATCATTCGCGTCCCCTAAGATCACTCGTGTAACCTAAGATCACTCGTATCATCTAAAATCACTCGTGTCCCCTAAGATTTCTCGTATCATCTAAGATTTCTCGTATCATCTAAGATCACTCGTATCATCTAAGATCACTCGTATCATCTAAGATCACTCGTATCATCTAAGATCACTCGTATCATCTAAGATCACTCGTATCATCTAAGTTCACTCGTATCATCTAAGATCACTCGTATCATCTAAGATTTCTCGTATCATCTAAGATCACTCGTATCATCTAAGATCACTCGTATCATCTAAGATCACTCGTATCATCTAAGATCACTCGTATCATCTAAGATCACTCGTATCATCTAAGATCACACATAATTGCATCTAGTTCACTCAGAAATCACAAACGCGTACTTAGTACAGTCAGTGTACTACAGTGTACTACAATGTACTCAGTGCACTACAGTATACCAATGCACTATAGTGTACTACAGTGTACAAGTGCACTAAAGTGTACAAGTGCACTACAGTGTACTATAGTGCACTACAATGTACTACAGTGTACTACAGTGTACTACAGTGCACTACAGTAGACTACAGTGCACTACAGTGTACTACAGTGCACTACAGTGTACTACAGTACACTACAGTGCACTACAGTGTACTACAGTGCACTACAGTGTACTACAGTGCACTACAGTGTACTACAGTATACTACAGTGCACTACAGTGCACTACAGTGTACTACAGTACACTACAGTGCACTACTGTGTACTACAGTGCATTACAGTGTACTACAGTGCACTACATTGCACTACAGTACACTACAGTGCACTACAGTGCACTACAGTGCACTACAGTGCACTACAGTGTACTTCAGTGCACTACAGTGCACTACAGTGTACTACAGTGCACTACAGTGGCAGCAAAACTCATGTGATTCACCAAGATACCACAAGGTGAAGCTGTCTCACCTGAGCGTCTCACCTGAGCGTCTCACCTGAGCGTCTCACCTGAGCGTCTCACCTGAGCGTCTCACTTGATCTCCAGATTATCTACAGTAAATCCCTGAGTGTTTGTTAAATGCGCCAGCCAGCCAGCCAGCCAGGCAGCCAGCCAGCCAGCCAGCCAGGCAGCCAGCCAGCCAGCCAGCCAGGCAGCCAGCCAGCCAGCCAGCCAGCCAGCCAGCCAGCCAGGCAGCCAGCCAGCCAGGCAGCCAGGCAGCCAGCCAGCCAGGCAGCCAGCCAGCCAGGCAGCCAGCCAGCCAGGCAGCCAGCCAGCCAGGCAGCCAGCCAGGCAGACAGGCAGCCAGCCAGCCAGCCAGCCAGGCAGCCAGCCAGCCAGCCAGCCAGCCAGCCAGCCAGCCAGGCAGCCAGCCAGCCAGCCAGCCAGCCAGCCAGGCAGCCAGCCAGCCAGCCAGCCAGCCAGCCGAATAGGTAAAACTTGCGAGTTTGGCTTAAATAGCAACACTCTTCTTGCCGAATAAGGCAATCGAAAATTTGCTGGATTAGGCTAAATTAAATTGCGCTTGTTATAATGAGGTTAGGTGTAATAAGGTTCTTTTGATACCAAATTGTTAATTTTTACATTAAAATAAATGAAAAAAATTTAAACATATAATTTTTTTTTTAGAAAGAACTTAATTTTAAATGAATTCTTGCTAATTGACCAATTTTACCTATTCGGCACGACATATATATATATATATATATATATATATATATATATAAAAGAAGTCGGATTTTCTAGCTCTAAGTGAAACGAAGCTGAAGGGGGGTAGGGGAGTTTCAGAGGGAAGAAATAAATTGGATTGAGTCAGGAGTATCTGAGAGAGTTAGAGCTAGTGAAGGGGCAGCAATAATGTTGAAGGATCAGTTATGGAAGGAAAATAGGGAATATATATATATAAATTCAAGGATTATGTGGATTAAAATAAGGGTCGGATGCAAAAAGTGGGTTTTAATAAGTGTTTATGCACCTGGAGAAGAGAGGAGTGTAGAGGAGAGAGATTTTGGGAGATGGTAAGCGAGTGTTTAGGAAGTTTTGAACCAAGTGAGAGAGTAGTTGTGGTAGGGGACATGAATACTAAAGTAGGTGAAACGGTTATAGAGGGTGTGGTAGGTAAGTTTTGGGGTGCCAGGTGTAAATGATAATGGGGGGCCTTTAATTGATCGGGGTTTGGTAATATGTAATACATACTTTTATAAAAAAAATATAAATATGATATAGGGTGTAATGACGGTTTATAGAGGGGCCACAGATATATCAGATCACTTTTTAGTTGTAGCTACAGTGAGAGTTAAAGGTAGATGGGATACAAGGAACATGGAGGCAGCAAGTAAGAGAGAGGTGAAGGTTTATAAACTAAAGGAAGAGGCAGTTAGGGTAAGATATAAACAATTATTGGAGGATAGATGGGCTAGTGAGAGTATAGGCAATGTGGTTGAAGATGTATGGGGTAAGTTTAAGAATGTAGTGTTAGAGTGTTCAGCAGAAGTTTGTGGTTACAGGAAATGTGAGAGGAAAAAAGAGCAATTATTGGAATGATGACGTAAAGAGAGAGAAAAAGTAAGCATATGAGAGATTTTTACAAACTAGGAGTGTATGGAGAGAGAAAAAATGATGTAAAAGGAGAGCAAAAAAGCGAGTGGGCGAGATGCTATCGACAAATTTTGCTGAGAATGAGGAAAAGTTTGGAGATTAATAAGTTAAGAAAGCCGAGGGAACGAATGAATTTAACAGATAAAAATATGAGAGTTATTAGATGGAGAGTTGGAAATATCGGGAAGATGGAGGGAAGATTTTGAGGAACTGCTAAATATGGATGAAGATAGGGAAGCTGTGTATTGGGCAAGGAGGAATAACGTCTTGTAGGAGTGAATAAGTGTCAGTTGTGAGTGTGGGGGAGGTGCATGAGGCAGTGGATAGAATGAAAGAGGGTAAAACGACTGGGATTGATGGGATAAAGACAGAAATGTTAAAAGCAGGTGTGGGATATAGTTTTGGAATGGTTGGATATTTTATTTAATAAATGTATGAAAGAGGGGAAGGTACCTAGGGATTGGCAGACAGTATGCATAGTTTTTTTTGTATAAAGGCAATGGGGACAAAAGAGAATGTAAAAATTATAGGGGAATAAGTCTGTTAAATATGCCTGGTAAAGTGTATGGTAGAGTTATTATTGAAAGAATTAAGAGTAAGATGGAGAGCAAGACAGCAGATGAACAAGGAGGCTTTGGGAAGGGTAGGGAGTGTGTAGACCAAGCTACAGTCTAACATATAGGTGAACAGTATTTAGATAAGGGTAAAGAGGTTTTTCGTTACATTTATGGATCTGGAAAAGGCATATGAGAGGGTGGATAGGAGAGCAATGTGGCAGATGTTGTAAATGTATTGAATAAGAGGTAGGTTATTGAAAGCGGTGAAAAGTTTTTACGAGGATAGTGAGGCTCAGGTTAGAGTATGTAGGTGAGAGGGAGATTATTTCCCAGTAAAAGTAGGCCTTAGACAAGGATGTGTGATGTCACCATGGTTGTTCAATATATTTATAGATGGAGTTGTAAGAGAAGTGAATGCTCGGGTGTTGGCAAGAGGTGTGGGGTTAATAGATAAAGAATCTAACACACAGTTGCTTTTTGCTGATGACACTGTGCTTTTGGGAGATTCTGAAGAGAAGCTGCAGAGGTTGGTGAACAAGTAGGGTATGTAAAAGAAGGAAATTAAAAGTGAATATAGGAAAGAGTAAGGTGATGAGGATAACAAAAAAATTAGGTAATGAAAGATTGGGTATTAGACTGGAGGAAGTGAATGTATTCAGTAACATTTATGAAGGGATTCAGGGAAACCGGTTAGCCGGACTTGAGTCCTGGAGGTGATAAGTACAGTGCTTGCACTCTGAAGGAGGGGTGGAGATATGTTGCAGTTTTTTAAGTGTAGTGCAAGTGCGCCTCTGGCAAGACAGTGATGGAGTGAATGATGATGAAAGTGTTTCTTCTTTTTGAGGTCACTCTGCCTTGGTGTGAAACGAAACACACACACACACACACACACACACACACACACACACACATGGAGCAGGGAGAGAAGGGACCCAGTAGCGATCAGTGAAGAGGCGGGGCCAAGAGCTGAGTCTCAACCCCTGCAACCACAATTAGGTGAGTACAATTAGGTGAGTACACACATACACACACACACACACACACAATGGTAGAAAAAGGAATAAAAGATTAATGTGAGGAAGGAAGTGGAAGAAAGAAGTGATAATTTTTTGTGTGAATTAGAGAAATAAGATAAAAAAAATATACGTTGGTTCATGAGAAAATCCTCAGAAGAAAAAATAAATTCTGACTAGCAGGTGAGTGGTGAGAGGGAGGGGAGGTGAGAGGGAGGGGAAGGTGAGTGGTAGAGGGAGGGGGAGGTGAGAGGGAGGGGAAGGTGAGTAGTGAGAGGGAGGGGAGAAGTGAGAGGGCGAGTGGGGGGGAAAGAACAAGCAGCAGGGATTATGTGAATGAAGGAGACGAGTAATGAGGGGAAAGACTGGCAGAGAGGGAGTGTGAGAGAGAAAGAGAGAGAGTGAAAAAGGAATTGAAAGAGAGAGGTAACAAGGATCCAGTGATCCACCAGACTTTACGAGGGTTCAGTGATCCACCAGACTTTACGAGGGTTCAGTGATCCACCAGACGTGGCGAGGATCCAGTGATTCACCAAAATCACCTTAAAATTCAGACCTTCTCTTTCAGTTACCGCTTTACAAAGTAGCCCAGGAGCTGTAGTCTGGACCGTAGCTGAGTAACGAGAGAGAGAGAGAAAGAGAGAGAGAGAGGGAGGGAGAGAGAGACAGAGAGACAGAGACAGAGAGAGAGACAGAGACAGAGAGACAGAGACAGAGTCAGAGACAGAGACAGAGACAGAGACAGAGAGAGACAGAGACAGAGAGACAGAGACAGAGTCAGAGACAGAGAGAGACAGAGACAGAGACAGAGAGAGACAGAGACAGAGTCAGAGACAGAGACAGACAGATAGACAGACAGACAGACAGAGACAGAGAGAGACAGAGAGACAGATACAGAGTCAGAGACAGAGACAGACAGAGACAGAGACAGAGACAGACAGATAGACAGACAGACAGACAGAGACAGAGAGAGACAGAGAGACAGATACAGAGTCAGAGACAGAGAGAGACAGAGACAGAGAGACAGAGACAGACAGATAGACAGACAGACAGACAGACAGACAGAGACAGAGACAGAGAGAGACAGTAAGACAGGTACAGAGTCAGAGACAGAGAGAGACAGAGACAGAGAGACAGAGACAGAGACAGAGACAGAGACAGAGACAGAGACAGAGACAGACAGACAGATAGACAGACAGACAGAACAAGACAGAGACAGAGACAGACAGAGACAGAGAGAGACAGAGACATAGAGAGAGGATAAATGACAGAAGATAAACGAGGAAGAGAAAAGACGAAGAAACTTAGAATGAAAGAAAATTAGAAAGTCGTGAATTTGACAATTTAGAAAAAAAAATATATAGAATTAGGCGAAATTTTTGGGGCATTAGATTTAAAAAACAAGAATTTGATTTAAAGAAAAAATAATTCTGGAGTTGATGGTGATGGACGTTCTTCTTTCCAGAGAAGAATTGTGCTTTTGTGAAGGAAGAAAATTCCATAATACGGTGAGTGGAATACCTCACAAGCACTACACAATATTGTGACTGCAACAATTCACAAGCACCACACAACACTGTGGCTTTAACAATTCACAATCGCTCCACAATACAGTGCCTGGGACAATTCACAACACATACACAATTCCGTCGCTACAATGGTTCAAAACCAACATACAACACTATAGTTGTCCTCTTTCACCATACCCAATACCATACCCAATACCATACCCAATATATACCCAATACCATACCCAATAAATACCCAATACCATAACTGATTCCATACCCAATACCATAACTGATACCATAACTGATACCATACCCAATACCATACCCAATACCATACTCAATACTTACCCAATACCATAACTGATACCATACCCAATACATACCCAATACCATACACAATACCATACCCAATACTATTCCCAATACCATACCTAATACCATACCCAATACCATACACAATACCATACCCAATACCATACCCAATACCATACCCAATACCATACCCAATACCATACCCAATACCATACCCAATACCATACCCAATACCATAACTGATACCATTTACAATACCATTCACAGCACTATGCACAATACCATACACAATATCATACACAGTACTATACACAGTACCATACACAATACCATACATAGTACTGTACACAATACCATACACAGTACTGTACAAAATACCATACACCGTACTGTACACAATACCATACACAGTACTATACACAATGCCATACACAATACCATACACAATACTATCCTGCCATATAAAACAACTATGTATATATATATATATATATATATATATATATATATATATATATATAAACAACTCAGTATAAATCTGTCTATACTGATAGATTTATACTGAGCAGGTAGGTCATGCGGCACTGGCAACCCCCACATGGGCACTGCGGTTCTAGATGAAACCTAGATTTGCTAAGTGCTTGTCCAGGTAGTTCTTGAATGAGTTGTGTCGTCCGGCCGCTTACAGCGTTACCTGGGAATTGATCCCAGTTTGATAAAGTTAGTTTACAGAAATTATTTGCATGCGTTTCATTACACTGTTTTGAGGTGGAGAGTCATCCGGTATTTTATATATTTCTTTATTTTTGAGTGTGTCGAAGACGAGAGAGAGAGAGAGAGAGAGAGAGAGAGAGAGAGAGAGAGAGAGAGAGAAGAGAGAGAGAGAGAGCAATATAGGAAGATGAGGAAGCAGAGAATATTTTTCTCACAGGCAGATAACGTCAGACAGACTTGAGTGACGACAGGAAGACCACCACGCTGCTGCCATCACCACCACGCTGCTGCCATCACCACCACGCTGCTGCCATCACCACCACGCTGCTGCCATCACCACCACGCTGCTGCCACCACCACCACGCTGCTGCCATCACCACCACGCTGCTGCCATCACCACCACGCTGCTGCCATCACCACCACGCTGCTGCCATCACCACCACGCTGCTGCCATCACCACCACGCTGCTGCCATCACCACCACGCTGCTGCCATCACCACCACGCTGCTGCCATCACCACCACGCTGCTGCCATCACCACCACGCTGCTGCCATCACCACCACGCTGCTGCCACCTCGCGGCACATCACCACACGCTGCTGCATCACCGCGCTGCCATCACCACCACGCTGCTGCCATCACCACCACGCTGCTGCCATCATCACCACGCTGCTGCCACCACCACCACGCTGCTGCCATCAAAACCACGCTGCTGCCATCACCACCACGCTGCTGCCATCACCACCACGCTGCTGCCACCACCACCACGCTTCTGCCATCAAAACCACGCTGCTGCCATCACCACCCCACTGCTGCCATCACCACCACGCTGCTGCCATCACCACCACGCTGCTGCCATCACCACCACGCTGCTGCCATCACCACACTCCTGCCACCACCACGCTGCTGCCACCACCACCACTCTGCTGCCATCACCACGCTCCTGCCACCACCACGCTGCTGCCATCACCACCACGCTGCTGCCATCACCATCACGCTGCTGCCATCACCATCACGCTGCTGCCGCCACCACCACGCTGTCACCACCACCACCACGCTGCCGCCCACGCTGCCACCACCACGCTGCCACCACCACGCTGCCGCCACCACGCTGCCACCACCACGCTGCCGCCGCCACCACCACGCTGCCGCCACCACCACCACGCTGCCACCACCACGCTACCACCACCACCACCACGCTGCCACCACCACGCTGCCACCACCACGCTGCCACCGCCACCACCACACTGCCGCCACCACCACCACGCTGCCGCCACCACCACCACGCTGCCGCCACCACCACCACGCTGCCGCCGCCACCACCACGCTGTCGCCACCACCACCACGCTGCCGCCACCACGCTGCCACCACCACGCTGCCACCACCACGCTGCCGCCACCACGCTGCCACCACCACGCTGCCGCCGCCACCACCACGCTGTCGCCACCACCACCACGCTGCCACCACCACGCTACCACCACCATAATGCTGCCACCACCACGCTGCCACCACCACGCTGCCACCACCACGCTGCCACCGCCACCACCACACTGCCTCCACCACCACACTGTCGCCACCACCACCACCCCGACCACCACGTTGCCGCCACCATCACCACGCTGCCGCCACCACCACCACGCTGCCGCCGCCACCACCACGCTGTCGCCACCACCACCACCACGTTGCCGCCACCACCACCACGCTGCCGCCACCACCACCACGCTGCACCGCCACCACCATCACCATCACCACCACCACCCCGACCACCACGCTGCCACCACCACCACGCTGCCACCACCACCATCTCGGGTCTGACTCCAGACTCAGGAACCAGCAGAGGCTTGAGAGTTCTTGAACACCTACTGACCTAGTGGCACCTCAGGATTCCTGCATATTTAAGTAAAAAAATAATTGGAAATTGGTAAAGTTCACAGGCGGCCCTGGACCCCCTGGTCTAGTGAGAGAGGTGTGAGTGCACTCAGAGAGAGGGGAAAGGAGGGTGAGGGGAAGGGATAATGAGGGGAAGGGAGGGTGAGGGGAAGTGAGGGTGAAGGGGTAGGGAGTGTAGGGAGGGAGGGAGGGGAAGTGAGTGTGAAGGGAAAGGGAGGGTGAGGGGAAGTGAGGGTGAAGAGGAAGGGAGGGAGAGGGAAATGAGGGTGAAGGGGAAGGGAGGGTGAGGGAAATGAGGGTGAAGGGAAGGGAGGGAGAGGGGAGGGTGAGGGGAAGTGAGGGTGAAGAGGAAGGGAGGGAGAGGGGAAATGAGGGTGAAGGGGAAGGGAGGGAGAGGGGAGGGAGAGGGGAAATGAGGGTGAAGGGGAAGGGAGGGAGAGGGGAGGGTGAGGGGAAGTGAGGGACGAGGACACTAATATTTACATTCATTAATGTGAATAAATGGTTTACAAGATCGTCTTGTTGATAAATGAGATAAATAAGACACTTGTGTAACATTTCGGTATGTTTATCGTGGAAACGTTTCGAACCCCCCCCCCCGAAGTGGCTTATTCAGTCCAATGCAGAGAAAGGTGGAAGACGAGGAGGAGTTTGAGGTAATCAGTCCCTGAGCCTGGAGTCGACGTGGGACTGAGGAAGCCATTGAAAAATGTCTGCTCCAGACATGTCTGATAAATATTTAATATATACCGGGATAAATAAAAAAAATTTGGGGTCCCAGCTCATCGGTGAACCCAGCCAATATATTATTTAATTAGTTCAGTGCGAGTGAGCTAACACTCGTAATTAAAGAGCAAAAATTATAATGCGGCTGCGTTGGCCTCTTTTTTTTCCCCACAAAAAAAAAATATTTGAGTAATATAGGCGTCAGATTCTGGGTAAAAATAACAGGTAGCCAGGGACTCCATACCTGTGAGAGTGTGTGGTTCATCGTGGCGAGGAGCACTGGTGCAGGTGAAAATATGCGTCCTAAGCTTGTTTCACCTTCTCTAGGCATATACACACAACACACACTCACAACACACACTCACAACACACACTCACAACACACACTCACAACACACACTCAACGCACACACACTCACAACACACACTCACAACACACACTCACAACACACACTCACAACACCACACACACACCACAACACACACTCACAACACACACTCACAACACACACCACAACACCACACTCACAACACACACTCACAACACACACAACACACATCACAACACACACACAACACACACACAAAAACACACTCACAACACACAACACACACACACACACACACACTCACAACACACACCACACACACACACACACACACACAACACACACTCACAACACACACTCACAACACACACAACACACACAAAACACACACACAACACACACTCACAACACACACTCACAACACACACACAACACACACTCACAACACACACTCACAACACACACACACAACACACACACACACACACACACACACACTCACAACACACACACACACACACACACACAACACACCCCATACAACACACACACAACACACACATACAACACACACACAACACACACACAACACACACACCAACACACACTCACAACACACACACACACACACACACACAACACACACACACACACACACTCACAACACACTCACAACACACACACACTGGTGGGGCCATGAACTGAGTCTCGACCCACCACACACAAATAGGGAGTACACAACACACACACACAACAACACACACACACACACAACACACACAACACACACAACACACACACACACACACACACAACACACACAACACACACACACAACACACACAACAACACACACACACACACACACTGTAGACAGCCTTGCTGTCTGCATAGACAGCCATGCTGTCTGCCAGCTGAGCTCATATTTCGTGCCATGCTAGTTTCCACAGTTTCCGCCAGAGGGCAAGCCTGGTAGGCGTACCCACGTCTACCAGACCCGCCCTGGCCATTCTCACTTGGCGCCCAGACATCAGTCAGTCAACAGGCCTACTCCTCTCTCTCTCGCAGGCATAACCCACCCGGGCCATGGCCCACAGACACGCAGCCTGTTACTCGCACCTTTATTACAAATAAAGTAAGAAGCCTCCGAAGTCTTATCATTGCATACCCCCTCTGCAGAACGACACCCAAAAAAATATCGTTATAACACACACACACACACACACACACACACACACACACACAACACACACACAACACACACACAACACACACACAGACACACACATACACACACACCACACACACAACACATACACGTGGCCTGATGGCTAAAGCTCTCGCTTCACGCACGGAGGGGCCGGGTTCAATTCCCGTCGTGGCGGAAACATTTCGAAGTGTTTCCTTACACACATACATACAACAGGCCTAGTGTCTAATCGACATGTGCCTAGGACAAAATGGTAACTAACACACACATACACATACATCTCTCCATGGGTCCTGAGAGAGGGAGCAGAGGCGCTATGTGTACAACTAACAACAATATTCAACACATCTATCGAAACAGGGCGACTACCTGAAGTATGGAAGACAGCAAATGTAGTCCCAATTTTTAAAAAAGGAGACAGAAACGTAGCACTAAACTACAGACCAGTGTCACTGACATGTATAGTATGCAAGGTCATGGAGAAGATTATCAGGAGAAGAGTGGTGAACACCTAGAAAGGAATGAGCTTATCAACGACGGCCAACACGGTTTCAGGGACGGGAAATCCTGTTCACAAACCTACTGAAGTTCTATGGCAGGGTGACAGCAGTAAGACAAGAGAGAGAGGGGTGGGTAGATTGCATTTTCTTGGACTGTAAGAAGGCGTTTGACACAGTTCCACACAAGAGATTAGTGCAAAGCTGGAGGACCAGGCAGGGTAACAGGGAAGGCACTACAATGGATCAGGGAATACCTGTCAGGAAGACAACAGCGAGTCATTGTACGTGGTGAGGTGTCAAGAGTGGGCGCCGGTGACGAGTGGGGTTCCCCAGGGGTCAGTCCTAGGACCGGTGCTGTTTCTGGTATTTGTGAACGACATGACGGAAGGAATAGACTCCGAAGTGTCCCTGTTTGCAGATGATGTGAAGTTGATGAGAAGAATTCAATCGGACGAGGACCAGGCAGAACTACAAATGGATCTGGACAGACTGCAAGCCTGGTCCAGCAATTGACTCCTGGAGTTCAACCCCACCAAGTGCAAAGTCATGAAGATTGGGGAAGGGCAAAGAAGACCACACACTGAGTACAGTCTAGGGGGCCAGAGACTACAAACCTCACTCAAGGAAAAGGATCTTGATGTCCGTATAACACCAGGCACATCTCTTGAGGCGCACATCAACCAAATAACCGCTGCAGCATATGGGCGCCTAGCAAACCTAAGAACAGCATTCCGACATCTTAATAAGGAATCATTCAGGACCATGTACACTGTGTACGTTAGGCCCATACTGGAGTATGCAGCACCAGTTTGGAACCCACATCTAGCCAAGCATGTAAGGAAACTAGAGAAAGTGCAAACGTTTGCAACAAGACTAGTCCCGGAGCTAAGGGGTATGTCCTACGAGGAGAGGTTAAGGAAAATCGACCTGACGACACTGGAGGACAGGAGAGATAGGGGGACATGATAACGACATATAAAATACTGAGAGGAATCGACAAGGTGGATGTTCCAGAGATGGGACACAACAACAAGGGGTCACAGTTGGAAGTTGAAGACTCAGATGAATCACAGGGATGTTAGGAAGTATTTCTTAAGTCACAGAGTTGTCAGGAAGTGATGTAGTGGAAGCAGGATCCATGCATAGCTTTAAGGAGAGGTATGATAAAGCTCTGGAGCGGGTAGTGACCGAGTAGCGGCCAGTGAAGAGGCGGGGACAGGAGCTGTGAATCAACCCCTGCAACCACAATTAGGTGAGTACAACCAGGTGAGTACACACACACACACACACAACATTCAGCACAGTTGATATTACGAAACATTTGAAATATAAATTAAGATGTTTTACAAAGCTTAGGTATTTCTCTTCATTATTCTCCATGAATATATATATATATATATATATATATATATATATATATATATATATATATATAAAAGGTGAAGAGAGTGGTGAGAGAGTGCAAAAGAAGAGCGGATGAAAGAACGGAGAGGCTCTGTCAAGAAATTTTGCTGAAAACAAGAAAAAATTTGGAGTGATATAAACAAGGTAAGAAAGCCTAGGGAACGAATGGATTTGTCAGTTAAAAACAGAGTAGGGGAGTTAGTAGATGGGGAGCTGGAGGTATTGGGTAGATGGCGGGAATATTTTGAGGAACTTTTAAATGTCGATGAAAAAAGGGAGGCGGTAATTTCATGTACTGGCCAGGAGGTACAACATCGTTTAGGAGTGAAGAAGAGCAGGATGTGAGTGTGGGGGAGGTGCGTGAGGCATTACGTAGAATGAAAGGGGGTAAAGCAGCTGGAATTGACGGAATCATGACAGAAATGTTAAAAGCAGGGGGGGATATAGTGCTGGAGTGGTTGGTATTTTTGTTTAATAAATGTATGAAAGAGGGATGGTACCTAGGGATTGGCAGCGAGCATGTATAGTTCCTTTATATAAAGGGAAGGGGGATAAAAGAGAGTGTAAAAATTATAGGGGAATAAGTTTACTGAGTATACCAGGTAAAGTGTATGGCAGGGTTATTATTGAAAGAATTATAGGTAAGACAGAGAGTATTATTGCAGATGAGCAAGGAGGCTTTAGAATGGGTAGGGATGTGTAGATCAAGTGTTTACAGTGAAGCATATATGTGAACAGTATTTAGATAAAGGTAGAGAAGTTTTATTGCATTTATGGATTTAGAAAAGGCATAAGATAGAGTGGATAGGGAGCAATGTGGCAAATGTTGCAAGTGTATGGAATAGGTAGTAAGTTACTGAAGGCTGTAAAGAGTTTTTATGAGGATAGTGAGGCTCAGGTTAGGGTGTGTAGGAGAGAGAGGAGATTACTTCCCAGTAAATGTAGGTCTTAGACAGGGATGTGTGATGTCACCATGGTTGTTTAATATATTTATAGATGGGGTTGTAAAAGAAGTAAATGCTAGGGTGTTGGGGAGAGGGGTGGGATTAAATTTTGGAGAATTAAATGCAAAATGGGAGTTGACACAGTTACTTTTTGCTGATGATACTGTGCTATGGAGATTAAAGAGTTGCAAAGGTTAGTGGACGAGTTTGGGAGAGTGTGTAAAGGTAGAAAGTTGAAAGTGAACATAGATAAGAGTAAGGTGATGAGGGTATCAAACGATTTAAATAAAGAAAAATTGGATATCACATTGGAGAGAGGGATTATGGAAGAAGTAAATGTTTTCAGATATTTGGGAGTTGATGTGTCAGCGGATGGATTTATGAAGGATGAGGTTAACCATAGAATTGATGAATGAAAAAAGGTGAGTGGTGCATTGAGGTATCTGTGGAGACAAAAACGTTATCCATGGAGTCAAAGAAGGGAATGTACGAAAGTATAGTGGTACCAACACTCTTATATGGGTGTGAAGCATGGGTTGCAAATGCTGCAGCGAGGAGGAGGCTGGAGGCAGTGGAGATGTCCTGTCTAAGGGCAATGTGTGGTGTAAATATTATGCAGAAAATTCGGAATGTGGAAATTAGGAAAAGGTGTGGAGTTACTAAAAGTATTTGTCAGAGGGCTGAAGAGGGGTTGTTCAGGTGGTTTGGTCATTTAGAGAGAATGGATCAAAGTAGAATGACTTGGAGAGCGTATAAATCTGTAGGGGAAGGAAGGCGGGGTAGGGGTCGTCCTAGAAAAGGTTGGAGGGAAGGGGTAAAGGAGGTTTTGTGGGCGAGGGGCTTGGACTTCCAGCAAGCATGTGTGAGCGTGTTAGATAGGAGTGAATGGAGACGAATGGTTTTTGGGACATGACGATCTGTTGGAGTGTGAGCAGGGTAACATTGTGTGAAGGGATTCAGGGAAACCAGTTAATTGATTTAGTTGGACTTGAGTCCTGGAAATGGGAAGTACAATGCCTGCACTTTAAAGGAGGGTCTGAGATAGTGACAGCTGGGAGGGACTTTTCTCAGCTGTCGTATCTGAGCTCCTCTGCAAAGACAGTGATTATGTATGAGTGTGGTGAAAGTGTTGAATGATGATTAAAGTTTTTTCTTTTTGGGGATTTTCTTTCTTTTTGGGTCACCCTGCCTCGGTGGGAGACGGCCGACTTTTTGAAAAAAAAAAAAATATATATATATATATATATATATATATATATATATATAATATATTATAACACTGATCTTCTCGCCTGATTCGAGAATCCCACGAACCTCACTAAAGATATGCACGATACCTATGCTTTAGTTATAGTAATCAACTGATTACAATACTTCATCATTTCATTGACGTTATTAACTCCAGTTGTCCAGGTAAAGTATACAGCTTTTCATCTCATCCTGATGTATCGATAAACTAGAGATTTACAATGCTAGGAAGTCGCAAGAGCAGGCGAAATATTCACAAACACTGATCTTGCCGACGGAGACTCGAACCTACGAACCTCATGACAAGGTACGCAGTCGAGTCTCCGTCGGCCAGAGATCAGTGTTTGGTATATTTCGCCTGCTAACTGCGAATCTAGCATGTGTAAAATCTCTGTTTGTCGATGCATGCAGGGGATGAGATGAAAGCTGTAAGCCTTCCTGCCTGAAAGCTGGCTGCCTGAATAACGTCTAGCAAAGCTGGATGCCAGGTATTGGACCAGTGTGGTACGGTCGTAAAGCACTGCGTACCTTGTCATGAGTTCGTAGGTTCGAGTCTCCGTCGGCCAGAGATCAGTGTTTGTGTATATTTCGCCTGCTCTTGCGAATTCCTAGCATATATATATATATATATATATATATATATATATATATATATGATATGACTGGCAACATTTCATCATGCAATGCAACATTAGTATTCTGAGGCTACGAGGCACAATCATCAACGCTGGTACTCCCGCCTCCATGATCATCAATTGTACCTGAAATCCACACGAACCCTCACTTAAATAGATTGTATGCACGATCACTCTATGCTTTATGTATATATATATATATATATGTATATATATATATATATATATATATATATATATATATATATATATATATATATATATATATATATATATATATATATTCCATGAATTTGTCTCATGTATATATATATATATATATATATATATATATATATATATATATATATATATATATATATATATATATAGATATAGATATATATATATATATACATGAGACAAATTCATGGAAGAAATGTTTATGTGAAGAATTTTCTGAAAGGTATATAGATGTTTAATCAGTTTGGCACAGATATACTTTTATCATTTCCACTGACGAAATATTATTTTCAGAAAGTTTAACATTTGGGCAGAGGATATACACAGCGAGAGGTGTATGTCTCTCCGTGTATATACACTGAGAGTTGACTTGAATCCATGTTTTAGGTATTAAGTTATTCTTGACTGGTGGTGAACAGGCGACCTGCAGCCTTAATGACCCTCATGTAGTAGTCTTTAAATCCCATTAACTTTGGCTTTTTTTCACGTATATTAACTTATATTAAGTGTGGTTAACAATGTAAAACTGCAGTAAATTGCACTGTGACTTACGTCTGGCAGAGCCGTGACTTACGTCTGGCACCGCCGTGACTTACGTCTGGCACCGCCGTGAGTTACGTCTGGCACCGCCGGGAATATGGCAAAATCTTTAGTGTGTGTTTGTTCACAAACGTTAAAAATCTCGAGTACACCAAGAATGTATTAGTAGTGTTGGTATGAGCGGAAGTGGTGGTGGTGGAGGTAGTGGTAGTGGTGGTGGTAGAGGTGATGATGTTAGTGGTAGTGGTAGCTTAAGTTTTACAAGTGTACAAGTGTTGTATAAATCATTGTAATTGTTTCCCTCTCTCTCTCTCTCTCTCTCTCTCTCTCTCTCTCTCTCTCTCTCTCTCTCTCTCTCTCTTTGCGAATGAAAATTAGCGAAACTCTGAGCAACTTGAAGATCTTACAATGCCTGTTAATGAGACTTCCCAGAAAGGATCAACCAGGCTCGTCTAGCTAAGTGTACACCAGTTTCTCCCTTGCATAACACTCATTGTCTTATTTAACCACTTTTTACCTTATGAAGGAAAAAAACCTATCCATTGTTTAGAACAAAAGATTCCCTCTCAGGAACAAGGGATAGCCTCCAGCAATGCCAGTCGCAACAGATGGGAACTAATAGCCAAACAAAAGTATGGAAACAGAAGAGGAACGTCGAAAACCAATTTCTTTGCTGTGTTGATGAACGAACGACGTTCAGTGATCGACAATACAAGGAGAGCCGCTAGTGAAGTTAAGAAGCCTCTTGTTGTTGGGGATTCTCAGATTGAACCAGGTAACGAGGAGAGGAAGAGGAGGCAAAGGGCGTTTTCTCCTGGGGCTGAGATGGCAGCTATACCTAAAGAAGAGGCAACACCATCACTGGAGAAAACCTATTATGCCTCAGTGCTGGTGCTAATGATATTCGTAAGTGCAGAAGGGAGGACCTGCTCGCCAGCTATTAATCTGTGAGAGATATAATCATGAAGAAGAAGAGAGATGCCTCTCATATATATTATTCTGCCATGGAGTGAGGTTGTGTTGGCAGTGAGTGGCTGTCTAGGACAACTGGAATTAATTGTTGGCTAGGCAAGTACCACAAGGAAATTGCATCATCATTTAGTGACACCTGGGATTTCCTCTGCTACAAGAAAGACATGTATGCCATAGCTGGGTGCATTTATCTAGGGCAGGGATAGCAGCATTAGCTACTTCAGTGAATGGAGCTTTAAACCAGTGGTAATAAAACTTGGTAACTGAAACCAACAAAGTGGTTTAAAAAGACACATGAGCAAACACACGGTTACAGGTGTGGGTATGTGGGTGTGGAGGAACTAGAAGAGATTGTTGTACTATGTATTGTGATAATAGTAGTTATCAAGAATTCAGGTAAACTATTTAATGACAACAGAAATAATGGGAAGGCATAGATGAACAAAAGAAAGGCACAGTAGAAGACAACCGTTTTTAGCTCATGTCACAACCCTAGAAACAATACACAGGTTGAAATGGATTACAGGTGCAGGAAACGTTGATGTTACTGCAATAACTGAGACGTGGTTTTGAGGAAGCTGGACGTGGTTGAAGTTGTTCCACGTTATTATAAATAACAGGGATGTGAGGGTGAGGTGACTCTGTAGGTCAGAGACAAAATAAATCTGCTGAGTCAAAATCCACGACACTCTAACCACTGAGCCATCAATGCTACAAACATCAGGCACCCAGTAGCACTGGGCATGTTTTCATGATTTCGGATGGGAAGGTGAGGTGACGCTGTAGGTCAAAGACAAACTAATTCTACTGAATTAAAAACATGTGCTGTAAACACTGATGGAACAAACACAGAATCATTCTGGGAGGAATTTCGTTTAGGACATGAAAGTTGACGTTAGGCTGCGTTATTCGGACCCCTGGATGTAGAAATTAGCCAGGGGAGAAAACTCGAGACGAAATCGTTCAGGCTTCCAGGCAGGAGGACCTCGTAATCTCCAGAGATTTTAATTTCAGCCAAGTTGATTGGAACTCTTTGACTGGCGCTCTGGAGTCCAACGACTTCCTAAAGGTTGTCCAGGATTGCTTTTTTTTAGGCACTTTGTTACAGAACAAACTAGAGGTAATGAAGAATAAAAAGGCAGAATATCTTGACTGGAACAATACACAAATAACCCGCACGTACGACACAGGAGGTTACTGCGACGTTTCGGTCCGAGTTGGACCATTTACAGTGTGTGTGACTTTGTAAATGGTCCAAGCTGGACCGAAACGTCATCGTATGCTCCTCATTCCTATATGCAGGTTATTTGTGAAGAGTTATTAATCTACTTGACCTGCTTCCGGAGAACAAGTGAGATCCGCTCCAGTATAGGCCTACTGGCCCATGATAGGCGGATTTCTCCTCACACTCAGCTACTCATACATCTGTTCCATGTGTTCTACTCATCTACAACTCTACTGCCAAATCAGTATGCTCCTCACTCGACTCCTCACGCCTGAAACACACCTCAGGTGTCAACACTTCCTCCAGATTGTATCCGCTGATAAGGACACCACTTGAGGTTGAAATATACAGATCAACTTTATCTTCCATGTTTGTTATCGGTTTCCATCGACAAGTGCTTATAACTCTTGCACTATAATACACACACACACACACATAAATATATATATATATATAGTTACCAGTTGTCAAGTGCCTTTGACAACTGGTAACTAAGTATCACACTCGTAGCTGTCAAGGCTGGGAGAGAAAGGCTTCATAACCTGGCGTGCATATACAGAGAGAGAGAGAGAGAGAGAGAGAGAGAGAGAGAGAGCACCTTTCCTTCGCCTACTATACGGTCTCGCGTTTCTTATTCCCAAAACCTTTCAGGTTATGAAATTCAAGATGTTGATTTGTACATCAGTGGTAATGGAGGCTACGACGGAGACAGTGTGAAGAGAGGGGAGGGGAAGGGAGGGGAGGGGAGGGGAAAGATGGGGAGAGCGAGGGGAGACTCAACAAGATAGTTTGTACTGTTGTTTCTCTCGCAGCTACCACACACCACGACAAATACATAAACAACTTAGCATTTTTACGGAGTAAGCGAGCATTTTCTTTAATTTATTTTTGTTTGTTTCACGAGCAGCCAGCAGAGTGGTGGCAGCAGTCACAACATGGAGCAGCAAGCAGAGTGGTGGCAGCAGTCACAGCATGGTGCAGCAAGCAGAGTGGTGGCAGCATTCACAACATGGAGCAGCAAGCAGAGTGGTGGCAGCAGTCACAGCATGGTGCAGCAAGCAGAGTGGTGGCAGCAGTCACAGCATGGAGCAGCAAGCAGAGTGGTGGCAGCAGTCACAACATGGAGCAGCAAGCAGAGTGGTGGCAGCAGTCACAACATGGAGCAGCAAGCAGAGTGGTGGCAGCAGTCACAACATGGAGCAGCAAGCAGAGTGGTGGCAGCATTCACAACATGGAGCAGCAAGCAGAGTGGTGGCAGCATTCACAACATGGAGCAGCAAGCAGAGTGGTGGCAGCATTCACAGCATGGTGCAGCAAGCAGAGTGGAGGCAGCAGTCACAGCATGGAGCAGCAAGCAGAGTGGTGGCAGCAGTCACAGCATGGTGCAGCAAGCAGAGTGGTGGCAGCAGTCACAGCATGGAGCAGCAAGCAGAGTGGTGGCAGCAGTCACAACATGGAGCAGCAAGCAGAGTGGTGGCAGCAGTCACAACATGGAGCAGCAAGCAGAGTGGTGGCAGCAGTCACAACATGGAGCAGCAAGCAGAGTGGTGGCAGCAGTCACAACATGGAGCAGCAAGTAGAGTGGTGGCAGCAGTCACAGCATGGAGCAGCCAGCAGAGTGGTGGAAGCAGTCACAACATGGAGCAGCAAGTAGAGTGGTGGCAGCAGTCACAGCATGGAGCAGCAAGCAGAGTGGTGGCAGCAGTCACAGCATGGAGCAGCAAGCAGAGTGGTGGCAGCAGTCACAACATGGAGCAGCAAGCAGAGTGGTGGCAGCATTCACAACATAGAGCAGCAAGCCGAGTGGTGGCAGCATTCACAACATAGAGCAGCAAGCAGAGTGGAGGCAGCAGTCACAGCATGGAGCAGCAAGCAGAGTGGTGGCAGCAGTCACAACATGGAGCAGCAAGCAGAGTGGTGGAGGCAGCAGTCACAACATGGTGCAGCCAGCAGAGTGGTGGCAGCAGTCACAGCATGGTGCAGCAAGCAGAGTGGTGGCAGCAGTCACAGCATGGTGCAGCAAGCAGAGTGGTGGCAGCAGTCACAGCATGGTGCAGCAAGCAGAGTGGTGGCAGCAGTCACAGCATGGTGCAGCAAGCAGAGTGGTGGCAGCAGTCACAGCATGGTGCAGCAAGCAGAGTGGTGGCAGCAGTCACAGCATGGAGCAGCAAGCAGAGTGGTGGCGCAGTCACAACATGGAGCAGAAGCAGAGTGGTGGCAGCATCACAACATGGAGCAGCAAGCAGAGTGGTGGCAGCAGTCACAACATGGACAGCAAGCAGAGTGGTGGCAGCAGTCACAGCATGGAGCAGCAAGCAGAGTGGTGGCAGCAGTCACAACATGGAGCAGCAAGCAGAGTGGTGGCAGCAGTCACAGCATGGAGCAGCAAGCAGAGTGGTGGCAGCAGTCACAACATGGTGCAGCAAGCAGAGTGGTGGCAGCAGTCACAGCATGGTGCAGCAAGCAGAGTGGGCAGCAGTCACAACATGGGCAGCAAGCAGAGTGGTGGCAGCAGTCACACATGGTGCAGCAAGCAGAGTGGTGGCAGCAGTCACAACATGGAGCAGCAAGCAGAGTGG
This sequence comes from Cherax destructor, assembly GCA_009830355.1. Taxonomy (NCBI): domain Eukaryota; kingdom Metazoa; phylum Arthropoda; class Malacostraca; order Decapoda; family Parastacidae; genus Cherax; species Cherax destructor. Next base: position 241,803 of record WNWK01001557.1, read on the forward strand.
TGGCAGCAGTCACAACATGGAGCAGCAAGCAGGTGGTGGCAGCAGTCACAGCATGGTGCAGCAAGCAGAGTGGTGGAGGCAGCAGTCACAACATGGAGCAGCAAGCAGAGGGGTGACAGCAGTCACAACATGGAGCAGCAAGCAGAGTGGTGGAGGCAGCAGTCACAACATGGAGCAGCACAAGTGGTGGCAGCAGTCACAACATGGAGCAGCAGGAGTGGTGGGGCAGCAGTCACAACATGGAGCAGCAAGCAGAGTAAGGAGCAGTCACAACATGGAGCAGCAAGCAGAGTGGTGGGGCAGCAGTCACAGCATGGAGCAGCAAGCAGAGTGGTGGTGGCAGCAGTCACAACATGGTGCAGCAAGCAGAGTAATGGAAGCAGTCACAACATGGAGCAGCAAGCAGAGTGGTGGAGGCAGCAGTCACAACATGGAGCAGCAAGCAGAGTGGTGGTGGCAGCAGTCACAACATGGTGCAGCAAGCAGAGTGGTGGCAGCAGTCACAACATGGTGCAGCAAGCAGAGTGGTGGCAGCAGTCACAACATGGAGCAGCAAGCAGAGTGGTGGTGGCAGCAGTCACAACATGGTGCAGCAAGCAGAGTGGTGGCAGCAGTCACAACATGGAGCATCAAGCAGAGTGGTGGTGGCAGCAGTCACAACATGGTGCAGCAAGCAGAGTGGTGGCAGCAGTCACAACATGGAGCAGCAAGCAGAGTGGTGGTGGCAGCAGTCACAACATGGTGCAGCAAGCAGAGTGGTGGAGGCAGCAGTCACAACATGGAGCAGCCAGCAGAGTGGAGGCAGCAGTCACAACATGGTGCAGCAAGCAGAGTGGTGGCAGCAGTCACAACATGGAGCAGCAAGCAGAGTGGTGGCAGCAGTCACAACATGGAGCAGCAAGCAGAGTGGTGGCAGCAGTCACACATGGAGCAGCAAGCAGAGTGGTGGAGCAGCAGTCACAAGCATGGAGCAGCAAGCAGAGTGGTGGCAGCAGTCACAACATGGAGCATCAAGCAGAGTGGTGGAGGCAGCAGTCACAACATGGAGCAGCAAGCAGAGTGGTGGCAGCAGTCACAACATGGAGCAGCAAGCAGAGTGGGGCAGCAGTCACAACATGGAGCAGCAGCAGAGTGGTGGCAGCAGTCACAACATGGAGCAGCAAGCAGAGTGGTGGCAGGCAGTCACAACATGGAGCAGCAAGCAGGTGGTGGTGGCAGCAGTCACAACATGGAGCAGCAAGCAGATTGGTGGCAGCAGTCACAACATGGAGCAGCAAGCAGAGTGGTGGCAGCAGTCACAACATGGAGCAGCAAGCAGAGTGGTGGTGGCAGCAGTCACAACATGGAGCAGCAAGCAGAGTGGTGGAGGCAGCAGTCACAACATGGAGCAGCAAGCAGAGTGGTGGCAGCAGTCACAACATGGAGCAGCAAGCAGAGTGGTGGTGGCAGCAGTCACAACATGGTGCAGCAAGCAGAGTGGTGGCAGCAGTCACAACATGGAGCAGCCAGCAGAGTGGTGGTGGCAGCAGTCACAACATGGAGCAGCAAGCAGAGTGGTGGCAGCAGTCACAACATGGAGCAGCCAGCAGAGTGGTGGTGGCAGCAGTCACAACATGGAGCAGCAAGCAGAGTGGTGGTGGCAGCAGTCACAACATGGAGCAGCAAGCAAGTGGTGGTGGCAGCAGTCACAACATGGTGCAGCAAGCAGAGTGGTGGTGGCAGCAGTCACAACATGAAGCAGCCAGCAGAGTGGTGGCAGCAGTCACAGCATGGAGCAGCCAGCAGAGTGGTGGCAGCTGTCACAGCATGGAGCAGCCAGCAGAGTGGAGGCAGCAGTCACATCATGGTGCAGCAAGCAGAGTGGTGGCAGCAGTCACAACATGGAGCAGCCAGCAGAGTGGTGGTGGCAGCAGTCACAACATGGAGCAAGCAGGGTGGTGGCAGCAGTCACAACATGGAGCAGCCAGCAGAGTGGTGGGCAGCAGTCACAACATGGAGCAGCAAGCAGGTGGTGGAGGCAGCAGTCACAACATGGAGCAGCCAGCAGAGTGGTGGTGGCAGCAGTCACAACATGGAGCAGACAGAGTGGTGGGGACAGTCACATACACAGCGATTGGTAGCAGTCACTGAGCAGCAGCAGGTGGTGGGCAGCAGTCCCTGACAGCAACATGGAGCAGTCACACAGAGGCAGGTGGCAGCAGTCCTAGCACACATGTGGAGCAGTCTACAGCAAGAAGATGGTGGTGGCAAGTCAGTCACAACATGGGAGCATGGGACAGTACATGGACAAGAGTGGTGGTGGCAGCAGTCACAACATGGAGCCATGCAAGCAGATGTGGTGGCAGCAGTCACAACATTTGGAGCAGCACCAGCAAGAGTGGTGGTGGACAGCAGTCTACAACATGGAGCAATGCGAGTCAACAAGCAGAGGGTGGTGGCAGCAGTCCCGCAACATGGAGCTAGCAGCAGAGTGGTGGCAGCAGTCACAACATGAGCAGCCAGCAGAGGTGGTGGCAGCAGTCACAACATGGAGATCACAGTTAATAAACGTCTCTTCGTATAATCTTACGCTTTCACCTTCCTAGTCTGCTGTTCATCCCTGACAGCACAGGATATACACCCAGAGGTTTGAAAGGTGTGTATCTTAGTGTACATCTATGTATCATAATATATATATATATATATATATATATATATATATATATATATATATATATATATATATATATATATATATATATATATATATATATATATATATATATACCATCACTGGGGTGCACTCGTATCTGTTGACTGTTGGAAAGTATTCACCGCTTAAATTCCATTGGCACATTTTATTCTATAGAGCAAATGCATATAAAGTCAGGTGGAAAAAATGGATTGTCAGAATCGTGTCAAAAATGCTGGCGCCGTGGTAATAGGTACCTCGCTCAACACTCCTCTAAATCGTTAACTTTTTGTCATGGAACTCGGCCCGCTGTTTTACTCGTAATTTTTAAACCAGTGCGCTGGAAATAAATATTTATATCTACGGACATAATAAACTCGGAGCTCACACTGCCATGAATTATACGTAGATGTTGTGAGCGTTTTAGAACGAGTACACAGCATTTTTTTTTGTTATTGGAACACAGATCAATCATTGGGATAATTTTGTTTACAGGTGATGGGATGGATCTATACGACAGTTGAATAGTGCTCCTCTTGGTGTTCCTCCCGGTGTTCCTTCTGGTGCTCCTCCTAGTGATCCTCCTAGTGTTCCTCCTAGTGTTCCTCCTAGTGTTCCTCCTGGTGTTCCTCCTAGTGTTCCTCCTAGTGTTCCTCCTAGTGTTCCTCCTAGTGTTCCTCCTAATGTTCCTTCTGTTGTTCCTCCTAGTGTTCCTCCTGGTGTTCCTCCTAGTGTTCCTCCTAGTGTTCCTCATAGTGCTCCTCCTAGTGCTCCTCCTAGTGTTCCTCATAATGTTCCTTCTAGTGTTCCTCCTAGTGATCCTCCCAGTGTTTCCCCAAGTGTTCCTCCTGGTGTTCCTCCTGGTGCTCCTCCTAGCGTTCCTCCTAGTGTTCCTCCTAATGTTCCTTCTAGTGTTCCTCCTAGTGTTCCTCCTAATGTTCCTTCTAGTGTTCCTCCTAGTGTTCCTCCTAATGTTCCTCCTAGTGTTCCTCCTAGTGCTCCTTCTGGTGTTCCTCCTGGTGTTCCTCCTGGTGTTCTTCCTGGTGTTCCTCCTAGTGTTCCTCCTAATGTTCCTTCTAGTTTTCCTTCTAGTGTTCCTCCTAGTGTTCCTCCTAGTGCTCCTTCTGGTGTTCCTCCTGGTGTTCCTTTTGTTGCTGTTCTTGTTAGTTTCATTGTTCATCTTGTTGCTCTTCTTCTTGCTATTATTCTTCCTCTTCCTTCTCCTCCTTCGCAACCTATGAAGTACCAGAGTCTGGATCTCGCTCACGAGTCGCCATCATCCTCAGAAGAATTATTGGACTGGGAAGCATTAGGCTAGTTTCCCCTAAATCCCTTCTAGCAGTAACTTAGGCTAGTTTCCCCTGTATCCCCTTCTAGCAGTAACTTAAGAGAACACCTTCTGGGTGTATCCTCGTGTGGTTGGTGGACGAAGCTTAACTGAATCTTCAGTTCGGATGGAAAATATATACTGGTGGTGGTGGTTGTGGTGGTGGTTGTGGTGGTGGTGGTGGTGGTGGTGGTTGTAGTTTAGAGAGGTGCTGCCGTGGTTTAGAGACATGGTTGAGTTAGCGATGACGTTCATCGTGGTAGTGATGTCAATAGTCGAGTTGGCGAGTCAATATTACTTTTGTCAAACGATACGAAAAGGTTAAAAAAAAGGCATACACAAACACACACACACACAACACACACACAAACATACACACACAACACACACACAAACATCACACACACACGTACAACAGGCCTACTCAGAGCGTAAAAAAAATAACATTTACATATAATTACGCAAATAAAATGTAAAATACGCGGCAGTTCTCATTTTTGGCAGCATATTACAAGAAAATTATTTACAGGTATGAAGGCAATAAAATTATAACAATGCAGTATAAAAATGAATAAAGACCTGGGATATAAATAGTGTCAATTGATGACACAATTTATGCTTTTCGAAAAGCATGTATCTCTCTCTCTCTCTCTCTCTCTATATATATTATATATATATATATATATATATATATATATATATATATATATATATATATATATATATATATATATATATATATATACACGACTCCCGCATATGTATTTTAAATATTAACATGTATATGACACAACAATCATTAGGACAATGAATATTTTTGGGCAGTGAGCGACGAGCGTCGTAAAACACAACTGTAAATCGAAATATTTATACGACAAATGACAGTCGGATCCGATTTACAACGTGTAAATGCATTTGCACAACAAAGCTCTCCCGGAGCGTCCACTTGGTGGACGCTCCGGCTACACCTTCCCCTTCCTCCCCATCACCCTTCCCCCCTCCCCTTCCTCCCTTCCCTTCCCCCTTCCCTCCCTCCCTTCCCTCCCCTTCCCTCCCCTTCCCCTTCCCCTTCCCCTCCCCTTCCCCCCCTTCCCCTCCCTCCTTCCCACACCCTTCCCCTTCCCCTCTCCAAACGTCGCTTGTTTTATAGCATCAAACACCACTACGGACACTTTTAAAATAAAAACAAAAAAAAGGCCAAAAAAAGGGGGGAGGGACGACAAAAAATACTATTACAGTTTTTTATTTTCTTTTATTTTCCCGAGAATTAAAATTTTCCGGGAGTTTAAACCACTATGAAACTGACTTGTAAATTCTGTTTATACTGAACGTGAAAAAAATTATGTTTGTGGGGATATACAAGGGGCGGCGGCCTTGAAGGAAGATATACCTGGAGTATACCTGGAGAGGGTTTCGGGGGTCAACGCCCCGCGGCCCGGTCTGTGACCAGGCCTCGTTAGCACTTGTGCGAATTTATTTTATTTTTTGGTTCATTTATCGTCAGTGACGCACCGGGGAGTGAGTGTGTACGTCTGGCAGCGAGTGTGGGTACGTCTGGCAGCGAGTGTGGGTACGTCTGGCAGCGAGTGTGGGTACGTCTGGCAGCGAGTGTGGGTACGTCTGGCAGCGAGTGTGGGTACGTCTGGCAGCGAGTGTGGGTACGTCTGGCAGCGAGTGTGGGTACGTCTGGCAGCGAGTGTGGGTACGTCTGGCAGCGAGTGTGGGTACGTCTGACAGCGAGTGTGGGTACGTCTGGCAGCGAGTGTGGGTACGTCTGACAGCGAGTGTGGGTACGTCTGGCAGCTAGTGTGGGTACGTCTGACAGCGAGTGTGGGTACGTCTGACAGCGAGTGTGGGTACGTCTGGCAGCGAGTGTGGGTACGTCTAACAAAAGACTCGGGATATACACACCGTGACGTGTATGTCTCGGTGTATGTACACTGACATGTATACACCAAGAGGTGTATGTTTAGAGACGCGCTGCTGTGGTTTACAGATGCACTTTCGTGGTTTAGAGACTCACTGGTGTGGTTTAGAGAGGTGCTGTCACTATCACTTACCCCCGGCACTCCCTGGCACACCTACGACACCGTCTACGACACTCTCTCCCGCTGTAGTATTTATTAGGTCCTCTCAACAACCAAAACCATTTTTCTCGCCCAGTTCGTCACTCTCTAAACTCCTTCCTGCTTAACACCTCCCAAAACTCTCTCTCTCTCTCTCTCTCTCTCTCTCTCTCTCTTCTCTCTCTCTCTTCCCTTCCCTCCTCCTTCTCTTCCCTCTCCTCTCTCTCTCTCTCTCTCTTTCTCTCTCTCCTCTCTCTCTCTCTCTCTCTCTCTCAGCTCAGCTTTATTCTAATCGACAAAATTCTTTGCTTCAAATATTTCTACTCCATCACTCCTTCTTCCCTTGTGCATTGCTTCCACTGTTCCTCCTTTACCTCTGGTTCCCTCATATACACTTGATGTATCTCCTCTTTACTCATTCCCACTGAAATTTCTCCCTTTCGTCATTCTCTTGTTCATTGCTACACCACCTCCTGACTTCCTTTCTCTTGCAACGTTAATAACAAGATTGCAGAGGGACCATGGAACGGGACAGGTGGCCAAGTGGCTTGCGCACTGTTTTTTTGGACGCACTCCTCACAGGTTTAATCCCCGTCCGTTCCGTGGTTTAATTCTTTCTAATATTCCGTATTAAAGTCACGCACAATAACGCAACCCAACTTTAGCACTGTCTTCTTCGTTGTTTTGTTAATTGAAGAAGAAGGGGTTACCAGCCCCTTGGGAACTCCAGGTTGCCAGTCTGGCCCATGGCCGGGCCAGACTCTCGGAACTAATATAAGGTATATCAATGGTATATCGAAGGTATATCAATGGTATATCGAAGGTATATCAATGGTATATCGAAGGTATATCAATGGTATATCGAAGGTATATCAATGGTATATCGAAGGTATATCGAAGGTATATCAAAAGGTCTATCAATGGTATATCAAAGGTATATCAATGGTATATTGGTATATCGTAGGTATATCAAAAGTCTATCAAAGCTATATCAATGGTATATCAAATGTCTATCAAAAGTATATCGAAGGTATATCAAAGGTATATCGTGGTGGCACACGTGGCCGACGGAGGGAGGATTGTTATCCACTTTCCCTGGGAAACTCAAAGAAAATAATAATACACCGACCAAGAGGAAACTCAGAGGAGTGTTGGAACACACACACACACACACACACACACACACACACACACACACACACACACACACACACACACACACAGGCCCATACTAGAATATGCAGCACCAGTCTGGAACCCACACCTGGTCAAGCACGTAAGGAAACTAGAGAAAGTACAAAGGTTTGCGACAAGGTTAGTTCCACAACTCAGGGGTCTGTCTTATGAAGAAAGGTTGAGGGAAATAGGACTAACAACACTGGAGGAAAGAAGGGTCAGAGGAGACATGATAACGACATACAAAATACTGCGGGGAATTGACAAGGTAGATAGTGACAGGATGTTTCAGAGAGGGAACACAGAAACAAGGGGACACAACTGGAAGCTGAAGACTCAGATGAGTCAAAGGGATGTTAGGAAGCATTTCTTCAGCCACAGAGTAGTCAGGAAGTGGAATAATCTAGAGAAAGATATAGTGAAGACAGGAACCATACATAGTTTTAAGACAAGGTATGATAAAGCTCATGGAGCAGGGAGAGCAGAGACCCAGTAGCGGACAGCGAAGAGGCGGGGCCAGGAGCTGAGTCTCGACCCCTGCAACCACAATTAGGTGAGTACAATTAGGTGAGTACACAGACACACACACACACACACACCTGCTCATTAGCATACACACTGGACGTAAGAAGCACCTCCGAGATTCCTCCGTCATCTGTGTCTATAAGACGGCAGATCTCGCAGGACCGTCTTCCAGACCTTCCTGATTACCTTCCCTGTTCATCCACACACACACACACACACACACACACACACACACACAGCCTTGAGGTACGGCATCATCAGCAAACACCAGTACACATAAACTCTCAACTAGACAAGAAGTGAAAAACTTTAAACATTTGTGTGTGGAAAGAAATCGTTTTATTTATTGAAAAAGAGCAGTAAATATATAATATATATATATATATATATATATATATATATATATATATATATATATATATATATATATATATATAATGTCGTGCCGAATAGGTAAAACTGGTCAATTAGCAAGAACTCATTTAAAATCAAGTCCTTCTAAAATTTTCTCTTATACGTTTAAAGATATATTTTTTTCATATATGTTAATGTAAAAATTATTAATTTTGTACCAAAAGAACTTTAGAAAACTTACCAAAGCTTTTTATAACAAGCGCAATTTAATTTAGCCTAATCCAACTAAATATATTTTAGATAAGTTTACAATAATTTAATAATAAACAAATACAATGATACATATTTTTTTTCGTTAGGTTCAGAATGATTTTTGCGAAATTATTGCATACACAAATTTTCGCTTGCCTTATTCGGCAAGAAGAGCGTTGCAATTTTAAGTCAAAATCGCAAGTTTTACCTATTCGAGCCCTGAAAAGAGCCGGCGTAAATTAATAATAATAATAATAATAATAATAATAATAATGCTGATGATGAGGATTATAGTTAGGTATGATGATCATCATCATTGTCATAAAAATGATAATGACTCCAGTAATGACTGTTAGGTTGATGATGGTGGTAATTAGAGGAGGATGGTGATAGTGATTAGGGATAATGATGGTAATTATCATTACGGTGATAATGATGATCAGAATGACAATAGTGAGGTGAGTAGATGTGCTGTTGGAGTGACAGCCAGAGTTGAAGAGTACACTGATGCCTCAAGAGTACATTGATACGTCAAGAGTACATTGATACGTCAAGAGTACATTGATACGTCAAGAGTACATTGATGAGTCAAGAGTACATTGATGAGTCAAGAGTACATTGATGAGTCAAGAGTACATTGATGAGTCAAGAGTACATTGATACGTCAAGAGTACATTGATGAGTCAAGAGTACATTGATGAGTCAAGAGTACATTGATGAGTCAAGAGTACATTGATGAGTCAAGAGTACATTGATGAGTCAAGAATACATTGATGAGTCAAGAGTACATTGATGAGTCAAGAGTACATTGATGAGTCAAGAGTACATAGATACGTCAAGAGTACATTGATGAGTCAAGAGTACATTGATGAGTCAAGAGTACATTGATGCCTCAAGAGTACATTGATACGTCAAGAGTACATTGATACGTCAAGAGTACATTGATGAGTCAAGAGTACATTGATACGTCAAGAGTACATTGATGAGTCAAGAGTACATTGAAGCTTCGAGAGTACATTGATGAGTCAAGAATACATTGATAAGTCAACAGTACATTGATGAGTCAAGAGTACATTGATGAGTCAAGAGTACATTGATGAGTCAAGAGTACATTGATGAGTCAAGAGTACATTGATGAGTCAAGAGTACATTGATGAGTCAAGAGTACATTGATGAGTCAAGAGTACATTGATGAGTCAAGAGTACATTGATGAGTCAAGAGTACATTGATGAGTCAAGAATACATTGATGAGTCAAGATACATTGATGAGTCAAGAGTACATTGATGAGTCAAGAGTACATTGATGAGTCAAGAGTACATTGATGAGTCAAGAGTACATTGATGAGTCAAGAATACATTGATGAGTCAAGAGTACATTGATGAGTCAAGAGTACATTGATGAGTCAAGAGTACATTGATACGTCAAGAGTACATTGATGAGTCAAGAGTACATTGAAGCGACAAGAGTACACTGAAGCCTTAGGAAAACACCTGCCTATACCTAGAAAGTTAGCTCTTTCTCTGTCTGTCTGTCTGTATGTCTGTCTGTCTGTCTGTCTCTCTCTCTCTCTCTCTTCTCTCTCTCTCTCTCTCTCTCTCTCAGTAATCAACAAAGTCTCAGTGTAAGTTCAACAACAGCGTCAGGGCCAACAATTAACACTGGACTACTCAAGTTAATGCTTGAAGTAGTGGTAGTGGTGGTAGTTGTAGTAGTGGTAGTGGTGGTAGTAGTTGTAGTAGTGGTAGTGGTGGTAGTTGTAGTAGTGGTAGTGGTGGTAGTAGTTGTAGTAGTGGTAGTGGTGGTAGTTGTAGTAGTGGTAGTGGTGGTAGTTGTAGTAGTGGTAGTGGTGGTAGTTGTAGTAGTGGTAGTGGTGGTAGTTGTAGTAGTGGTAGTGGTAGTAGTAGTTGTAGTAGTAACACTTATCATTACACGAATTATTATTGCAATTATTATAATAATCACTAATATAATTATCATTATTGTAGTCATTATCATTATCGGTCATTTATTTTTAAACAAGTTGACAGTGGTGGTCTCTGCCAGAACACTACAGAATGTTTATTAAATCAGAGAACGGGTAAGACTTGAACCCATGGGACAAGTGCAACAGCTAGAGGCCAGTGCGCTAACCATTGGAGCAGGTGGCTTTAGCAGGGCTCACTAGGTAACTTCCTAGACACCAGAGAGAGTGAGGTTAGCAAAACGAAGAAAGTGTTATAAAAAAAAGGGCAGACAAAGGTTGGCTGGCAGACGTCTGCTGTAACGGCAGACTCCTTTCACCATCCTTAATTGAAATTCTGCTGCTTGAGAACGAAAGGCATGAGGGAGCTAGCTTTCTCTCTCTCTCTCTCTCTCTCTCTCTCTCTCTCTCTCTCTCTCTCTCTCTCTCTCGCACACACACACACACTTACAAAAAGACGATATCTATAAATTCTAGACATCTCCAGACAATACTAGAAGGTCTTCCCCTCTAGCACTCAGCCAGTTTCTAGTTTTTGTAACAAGATGTTGGAACAAGATCAGGTTTAGTTATCCCTTGTATAGAGTTCTGGGATCACAACTATGTGATAATAATCCAACGAAATCTAAGTAAACGAATTCGATATAATTTAGGATATAAGCTCCTCCACTTCCCTTGTAGTGCAAAGAAAGTTGTACATATAGTAGCATAGTGCTGAAGGCACATTACGTAACAGTACGACTTTTAAGTACAGTCTGGAACGTTACTAGTATGTATAAGTGTGTGTGTGAATGTGTGTTCAAAGTGCTGGTTATGTCTCATTAATTAAGACTCGACTCAACTCAGACTTAAACAGTGACTGACTGAACGTCCTCTAATAATCTATCTTCTTGACCAACAAGACAATCAACACAGCTTGCTTGATCAATATGACGAATCATTCGCCAACAACAATAATGTAACAAGCAGCAGCACAGCGTCAGGAAAAAGGAGACAAAATAACGACCCTAACTGGGGACCATCAGCAGATCCTCCATTAAGTTCAGCATAACCAAATTCCCGACTACGACGGTGCGCAGATGCCACAAAAAATAGATCAGAAACTTTTGCTCGGGACCTGGGTAGACTTAGAGTGTCATTCCGACACACACCCTCAGTAAAACGTCAAAAATCACTAAGTCTGAACATTGCTCTGTGAACAGAGTTACAAGAAGTATGCTTCGTCTCACCAGCGAAACCAAACTCTACCAAAACAGAGTCTAAATAACGAACAAACAGCCAGAGACGAGAGAGATCCCTGGAGAGATGGAGAGAGAGAGAGAGGTGCTGGTCGAGAGATGACCAGGTGTGGAGAGAGAGAGAGAGAGGTGCTGGTCGAGAGATGACCAGGTGTGGAGAGAGAGAGAGAGAGGTGCTGGTCGAGAGATGACCAGGTGTGGAGAGAGAGAGTGATTTCTCGACAACAGGCCTCAGATCAGGTGAGATCACGTGACACACACACACACACACACAAACATGCACATACACACACACAGGGTGAAGAGGCGGGGCCAGGAGCTGTGACTCGACCCCAGCAACCACAACTAGATGAGTGCACACACACACACACACACAACAGGGTGAAGAGGCCGGGGCAGGAGCAATGACTCGACCCCTGCAACCACAGTTAAGTGAGTACCTGTTTGCAGATGATGTGAAGCTAATGAGGAGAATTCACTGGCAGGAGGATCAGGCAGGAGGATCAGGCAGGAGGATCAGGCAGGAGGATCAGGCAGGAGGATCAGGCAGGAGGATCAGACAGGAGGATCAGACAGGAGGATCAGGCAGGAGGATCAGGCAGGAGGATCAGACAGGACTACAAAGGGATCTGGACAGCCTGGTCCAACAACTGGCTACTGTAGTTTAACACGACCAAGTGCAACGTCATGAAGATTGGGGAAGGTGAAAGAAGACCTCAGACAGAGTACAGTGTAGGGGGTCAAAGACTGCAAACCTCACTCAAGGAAAAGGATCTTGGGGTGAGCATACTATCGAGCACATCTCCTGAGGCGCACATCAACCAGATAACTCTGCAGCATATGGAAGACTAGCAAACCTAAGAATAGCGTTTCGACATCTAAATAAGGTGTCATTCAAGACATTATGCACCGTGTACGTTAGGCCCATACTGGAGTATGCAGCACCAGTATGGAACCCACACCTGGTCAAGCACGTCAATAAATTAGAGAAAGTGCAAAGGTTTGCAACAAGACTAGTTCCAGAGCTAAGGGGAATGTCCTACGAAGAAAGGTTAAGGGAAATCGGCCTGACGACACTGGAGGACAGGAGGTGTTACGGGAGACTTGATAACGACATACAAAATACTGCAAGGAATAGATAAGGTGGACAGAGACAGGATGTTCCAGAGAGGGGACACAGAAACAAGGGGTCACAATTGGAAGTTGAAGACTCAGATGAGTCAAAGGGATGTTAGGAAGTATTTCTTCAGTCATAGAGTTGTCAGGAAGTGGAATAGTCTGGCAAGTGATGTAGTGGAGGCACGAACCATACATAGTTTTAAGACGAGGTATGATAAAGCTCATGGAGCAGGGATAGAGAGGCGGGGTCAGGAGCTGAGTCTCGACCCCAGCAATTACAAATAGGTGAGTACACACTCAAACAAACACACATATACACACACACATCATGGTGGAGAACAGGGCCAGACAACAGTGCGAGACAATGGTGTCAGACAACAGTGTCATACAATAGTGCCACACAACAGTGCCAGTCATTATTCATAATATGCAATACCTAGGGAGCTTTACACAGGGCACGTTTCGCCCTGAGCAGAAAATAAATACTGGAAATGACGGAAGAAAGTGAGAGGTGGTCAGTCCCTGAGCCTTGATAGGGACTGTCCACATTCTATCAAGGCTGAGTGACTGACTGTCTTCTATCAACGGACTGACCACTTCGAATTTGCATGCGATCTCTTCCGACAGAGAAGGACACAGTGTCTTGACGTACGTCAGGGTTCCTGATGTATATATATATATATATATATATATATATATATATATATATATATATATATATATATATATATATATATATATATATATATACACATCATTTAATGTCTATATCCACCTTCTCTCTTCTCATTGTCATCCCCGACAGAGGAACACTGTCGTACGTCAAGACACTGTGTCCTTCTCTGCCGGAAGAGATCGCATGCAAATTCTCGCCTTCAAAAACAACTTTCTTAAAAGGACGTGTGATGAACTCTGTGTGTGTGTGTGAGAGCTTCCCCGGCTCTTGTGTGTGTGAGAGCTTACCCGGCTCTTGTGTGTGAGAGCTTCCCGCTTTGTGTGTGAGAGCTTCCCCGGCTCTTGTGTGTGTGAGAGCTTCCCCGGCTCTTGTGTGTGTGAGAGCTTCCCCGAGCTCTTTGTGTGTGAGAGCTACCCGGCTCTTGTGTGTGTGAGACTTCCCGGCTCTTGTGTGTGAGAGCTTCCCCGGCTCTGTGTGTGTGAGCTTCCCCGGCTCTTGTGTGTGAGAGCTTCCCCGGCTCTTGTGTGTGTGAGAGCTTCCCCGGCTCTTGTGTGTGTGAGAGCTTCCCCGGCTCTTGTGTGTGTGAGAGCTTCCCCGGCTCTTGTGTGTGTGAGAGAGCTTCCCCGGCTCGTGTGTGAGAAGAGCTTCCCCGGCTCTGTGTGTGAGAGAAGCTTCCCCGCTCTGTGTGAGAGAGAGCTTCCCGGCTCTGTGTGTGAGAGAGAGCTTCCCGGCTCTGTGTGGAGAGAGCTTCCCGGCTCTGTGTGTGAGAAGAGCTTCCCGGCTCTGTGTGTGAGAAGAGCTTCCCGGCTCTGTGTGAGAGAGAGCTTCCCGCTCTGTAGCGTGTGAGGAGAGAGCTTCCCCGGCTCTGTGTGTGAGAGAAGCTTCCCGGCTCTTGTGTGAGAGAGAGCTTCCCCGGCTCTGTGTGTGAGAGAGAGCTTCCCCGGCTCTGTGTGTGAGAGAGAGCTTCCCCGGCTCTGTGTGTGAGAGAGAGCTTCCCCGGCTCTGTGTGTGAGAGAGAGCTTCCCCGGCTCTGTGTGTGAGAGAGCTTCCCCGGCTCTGTGTGTGAGAGAGAGCTTCCCCGGCTCTGTGTGTGAGAGAGCTTCCCCGGCTCTGTGTGGGAGAGAGAGCTTCCCCGGCTCTGTGTGTGAGAGAGAGCTTCCCCGGCTCTGTGTGTGAGAGAGAGCTTCCCCGGCTCTGTGTGTGAAGAAGCTTCCCGGCTCTGTGTGAGAGAGAGCTTCCCGGCTCTGTGTGGAGAGAGCTTCCCGGCTCTGTGTGTGAGAGAGAGCTTCCCCGGCTCTGTGTGTGAGAGAGCTTCCCGGCTCTGTGTGTGAGAGAGCTCCGGCTCTGTGTGAGAGAGAGCTTCCCCGGCTCTGTGTGTAGAGAGAGCTTCCCCGGCTCTGTGTGTGAGAGAGAGCTTCCCCGGCTCTGGTGTTGTGAGGAGAGCTTCCCGGCTCTGTGTGTAGAGAGCTTCCCCGGCTCTGTGTGTGAGAGAGAGCTTCCCCGGCTCTGTGTGTGAGAGAGAGCTTCCCCGGCTCTGTGTGTAGAGAGAGCTTCCCCGGCTCTGTGTGTGAGAGAGAGCTTCCCCGGCTCTGTGTGTGAGAGAGAGCTTCCCCGGCTCTGTGTGTAAGAGAGAGCTTCCCCGGCTCTGTGTGTGAAGAGAGCTTCCCGCTCTGTGTGTAGAGAGAGCTTCCCGGCTCTGTGTGTAGAGAGCTTCCGCTCTGTGTGAGAGAGCTTCCCCGGCTCTGTGTGTAGAGAGAGGAGAGCTTCCCCAGGCTCTGTGTGTGAAGAGAGCTTCCCGCTCTGTGTGTAAGAGAGAGCTTCCCCGGCTCTGTGTGTGAAGAGAGCTTCCCAGCTCTGTGTGTGAGAGAGAGCTTCCCAGCTCTGTGTGTAGAGAGAGCTTCCCCGGCTCTGTGTGTAGAGAGAGCTTCCCGGCTCTGTGTGTAGAGAGACTTCCCAGCTCTGTGTGTGAGAGAGAGCTTCCCAGCTCTGTGTGTGAGAGAGAGCTTCCCGGCTCTGTGTGTAGAGAGAGCTTCCCAGCTCTGTGTGTTAGAGAGAGCTTCCCCAGCTCTGTGTGTAAGAGAGAGCTTCCCCAGCTCTGTGTGTAAGAGAGAGCTTCCCCAGCTCTGTGTGTAGAGAGAGCTTCCCCAGCTCTGTGTGTGAGAGAGAGCTTCCCCAGCTCTGTGTGTAAGAGAGAGCTTCCCCAGCTCTGTGTGTGAGAGAGCTTCCCAGCTCTGAGCCCGCTGTGTGGGTGAGAGCTTCCCAGCTCGGGGTAGGTAGAGAGAGCTTCCCCAGCTCTGTGTGTAGAGAGAGCTTCCCCAGCTCTGTGTGTGAGAGAGCTTCCCCAGCTCGGGTGTGAGAGAGCTTCCCACCCTAGTGTGAGAGAGCTCAGCTCTGTGTGAGAGAGCTTCCCCAGCTCTGTGTGTGAGAGAGCTTCCCCAGCTCTGTGTGTAAGAGAGAGCTTCCCCAGCTCTGTGTGTACAGTATCTCTTGTAACTTCGACAATTGTTTTGCTGGAGGGGATATTGATCCCATACGTGTTTAACGCCTCTTGTAAGTAATGATAATAATAAGTTTGATAATAACAATAACAAAATTAAACATTGCGCATATTATTCATATTTTGTAATTAAATAACTCCTTATTATAACAGGATTTATAATAAAATTAATATTATTATTATTATTAATAATACTAGTAATATTATTATTATTATTATTATTATTTATTATTATTATTATATTATTAATACTAGTAATATTAATATTATTATTATTATTATTATTAATACTAAAATATTATTATATTATAAATTATTATTATTATTATTATTATTATTATTATTATTATTATTATAAAAATATATTATTATATTATTATTATTATTATTATTATTATTATTATTATTATTATTATTATTATTATTATTATTATTATTATTATTATTATTATTATTATTATTATTATTATTATTATTATTATTATTATTATTATTATTATTATTATTATTATTATTATTATTATTATTTTGTTTCAAATGTCTGACGCGAAAATACATCACAAAATACAAAGGTTATCGTTCAAAAATAAAAAAGCGTAAATATTTTTTTGTAGCGTAGGTGTAGGGCGTAAACAGTTCAATTGGTGCCACTACTGCGCTAATTAACCCGGGGGGGCAAAAATATGCTCATGGGAAGCTAGTGTACGGCACTGTGTATATACGGCACTGTGTATATACGGCACTGTGTATATACGGCACTGTGTATATCAAAATTATGTTTCATTTATGCGGTGGAATTTTTATCCAGTAGCATATCGAGCGAGAGGAGAAAAGGTCTATAAGCAAAACATATAGCTAGAGAAAGGCCTATGGAAGCCATCTATGCAGGAATCAGAGGAAGGCCTAGACGCCAGACAAGCTCTAGCTCCCGTACAGCTTTAACACAAGCCTTCAGCAGGTACCTGCCGCTCCTCACCCCTCTGAAAAATTATTAGCCAGAGGTTCTTGATGATCCTGAGGCAGGTAATGAGAAGCCAAGGAATTATTATTATTATTATTATTATTATTATTATTATTATTATTATTATTATTATTATTATTATTATTATTATTATGATTATTATTATTATTATTATTATTATTATTATTATTATTATTATTATTATTATTATTATTATTATTATTATTATTATTATTATTATTATTATTATTATTATTATTATTATTATTATTATTATTAATTATTATTATTATTATTATTATTATTATTATTATTATTTTGAAGACAGCCAGGGGTCCTGAAGACAGCCAATTGTCTTGAAGACAGTCAGGGGTCTTGAAGACAGTCAGGGGTCTTGAGGACAGTCAGGGGTCTTGAGGACAGTCAGGGGTCTTGAGGACAGTCAGGGGTCTTGAAGACAGTCAGGGGTCTTGAAGACAGCCAGGGGTCTTGAAGACAGTCAGGGGTCTTGAGGACAGTCAGGGGTCTTGAAGACAGTCAGGGGTCTTGAAGACAGTCAGGGGTCTTGAAGACAGTCAGGGGTCTTGAAGACAGCCAGGGGTCTTGAAGACAGCCAGGGGTCTTGAAGACAGTCAGGGGTCTTGAGGACAGTCAGCAGAGGTCTTGAAGACAGTCAGGGTCTTGAAGACAGTCAGGGGTCTTGAAGACAGTCAGAGGTCTTGAAGACAGTCAGGGGTCTTGAAGACAGTCAGGGGTCTTGAAGACAGTCAGGGGTCTTGAGGACAGTCAGGGGTCTTGAGGACAGTCAGGGGTCTTGAAGACAGTCATGGGTCTTGAAGACAGTCATGGGTCTTGAAGATAGTCAGGGGTCTTGAGGACAGCCAGGGGTCTTGAAGACAGCCAGGGGTCTTGAGGACAGCCAGGGGTCTTGAAGACAGCCAGGGGTCTTGAAGACAGTCAGGGGTCTTGAAGACAGCCAGGGGTCTTGAGGACAGCCAGGGGTCTTGAAGACAGCCAGGGGTCTTGAGGACAGCCAGGGGTCTTGAGGACAGTCAGGGGTCTTAAGGACAGTCAGGGGTCTTGAGGACAGTCAGGGGTCTTGAGGACAGTCAGGGGTCTTGAGGACAGCCAGGGGTCTTGAGGACAGCCAGGGGTCTTGACGACAGTCAGGGGTCTTGAAGACAGCCAGGGGTCTTGAAGACAGTCAGGGGTCTTGAGGACAGTCAGGAGTCTTGAGGACAGTCAGGGGTCTTGAGGACAGCCAGGGGTCTTGAGGACAGCCAGGGGTCTTGAGGACAGTTAGGGGTCTTGAGGACAGCCAGGGGTCTTGAGGACAGTCAGGGGTCTTGAGGACAGCCAGGGGTCTTGAAGACAGCCAGGGGTCTTGAAGACAGTCAGGGGTATTGAAGACCGTCAGGGGTCTTGAAGACAGTCAGGGGTCTTGAGGACAGCCTGGGGTCTTGAAGACAGTCAGGGGTCTTGAAGACAGCCAGGGGTCTTGAGGACAGCCTGGGGTCTTGAAGACAGTCAGGGGTCTTGAGGACAGTCAGGGGTCTTGAGGACAGCCAGGGGTCTTGAGGACAGCCAGGGGTTTTGAGGACAGCCAGGGGTCTTGAGGACAGCCAGGGGTCTTGAGGACAGCCAGGGGTCTTGAAGACAGTCAGGGGTCTTGAGGACAACCTGGGGTCTTGAAGACAGTCAGGGGTCTTGAGGACAGCCAGGGGTCTTGAAGACAGTCAGGGGTCTTGAAGACAGTCAGGGGTCTTGAAGACAGCCAGGGGTCTTGAAGACAGTCAGGGGTCTTGAGGACAGCCTAGGGTATTGGTAATCCCCCTTGAGGAGAGCAAGACAGGAAAGGTGACTTGGTTTTCCTCTATACAAAATAAACTTTGCATAAGAACACTGGAGGAACACTGCAGGAGGCCTACTGGCCGGCCCATACTAGGCAGGTCTTCACTGTAGCTCTCCTAATTTTCTTTCGAAAAATAAGATTTGAAAAATCCGTTCCTTGCCGATCTCTAACCGTGTCCCAATTGCCGGAAACGTGGCAAAAGAAACCGAAGTTCCTCAGCTGTGTCTTTTACGCCCCCCTGAACGCCCCCTGAACGCCCCCTGAACGCCCCCTGAACGCCCCCTGAACGCCCCCTGAACGCCTGTGTACACAGTTAGTCAAATCCCACTAACGGGATATCTCTGGCCCCTTCACTATATACAAATAAACAAACACAAACACACACACACGCCGCAAAAAAAAAAAAAACACAGGGGGATAATGTTTGGCGCTCAATTAAGAGCTTATTTTGAGCGATGATGGGCACTGTTGAGTGAGTGTTATTGCCTTCCTCCCACCTCATGTTTAATATTCATAAAGTCTCATGTTCTAGTTATGTTCAGACATGACAACAAACACCAAATATTGATGGAACATTAATTGATATACATTGAAAAACACCAACTTATATATATATATATATATATATATATATATATATATATATATATATATATATATATATATATATATATATATATATATCATTTTCAGTTAAGGTGGAGAATGACTGTGGGAGTTGAGTGTTAATCTTACCATTAAAGGACGGAGGACTGAGCCTTCACCATCCCTCGAGCCAAATGAACTCAGACGGGTTTACCGCTTCACGTAAATATTCATGCGGGGGCAGGTCAGGCATGAAAGCCCCTGTTGAACCCCGGCTTCCGGTAGCTCTCAGAGTTCAGGCTTCCGGTCGTTCTCAGAGCTCAGGCTTCCCGTCATTCTTAGAGTTCAGGCTTCCGGTAGCTCTCAGAGCTCAGGCTTCCCGTCACTCTCAGAGCTCAGGCTTCCGGTCACTCTCAGAGCTCAGGCTTCCCGTCACTCTCAGAGCTCAGGCTTCCGGTCACTCTCAGAGCTCAGGCTTCCGGTCACTCTCAGAGCTCAGGCTTCCCGTCGCTCTCATAGCTCAGGCTTCCGGTCCCTCTCATAGCTCAGGCTTCCGGTCCCTCTCAGAGCTCAGGCTTCCGGTCGCTCTCATAGCTCAGGCTTCCGGTCCCTCTCATAGCTCAGGCTTCCGGTCGCTCTCAGAGCTCAGGCTTCCGGTCCCTCTCATAGCTCAGGCTTCCGGTCCCTCTCATAGCTCAGGCTTCCGGTCCCTCTCAGAGCTCAGGCTTCCGGTCGCTCTCATAGCTCAGGCTTCCGGTCCCTCTCATAGCTCAGGCTTCCGGTCGCTCTCAGAGCTCAGGCTTCCGGTCCCTCTCAGAGCTCAGGCTTCCGCTCCCTCTCAGAGCTCAGGCTTCCGGTCCCTCTCATAGCTCAGGCTTCCGGTCCCTCTCATAGCTCAGGCTTCTGGTCCCTCTCAGAGCTCAGGCTTCCGGTCGCTCTCATAGCTCAGGCTTCCGGTCCCTCTCAAGCTCAGGCTTCCGGTCGCTCTCAGAGCTCAGGCTTCCGGTCCCTCTCAGAGCTCAGGCTTCCGCTCCCTCTCAGAGCTCAGGCTTCCGGTCCCTCTCAGAGCTCAGGCTTCCGGTCCCTCTCATAGCTCAGGCTTCCGGTCCTCTCATAGCTCAGGCTTCCGGTCGCTCTCAGAGCTCAGGCTTCCGGTCCCTCTCAGAGCTCAGGCTTCCGCTCCCTCTCAGAGCTCAGGCTTCCGGTCCCTCTCATAGCTCAGGCTTCCGGTCCCTCTCATAGCTCAGGCTTCCGGTCGCTCTCAGAGCTCAGGCTTCCGGTCCCTCTCAGAGCTCAGGCTTCCGCTCCCTCTCAGAACTCAGGCTTCCGGTCCCTCTCATAGCTCAGGTTTCCGGTCCCTCTCATAGCTCATGCTTCCGGTCCCTCTCATAGCTCAGGCTTCCGTCGCTCTCAGACCTCAGGCTTCCGTCGCTCTCA